>CAIGRQ010169968.1:0-16669 GCA_903798375.1 Fraxinus sp. D2006-0159 | reverse complement strand
CATTAAATCTTGAAGTTTTGATCATCTTTTGAGGGAATTCTTGTGTTTTGCGAAGTGGTCTGTTGTTTGTTTGCAGAAGTTGTGGCATAGGGTGTTAAGGTGTTTATTTTTTTATTTTATTTTATTTTATCGACTTTTCGTGTTGAAGGAAAGAAGTGAAATTTGAGTTTAAGCTGTTTTTCCTGGGTAGCAGAGCAGGGAGACTATCATCTCATGTTTTGCTTCTCTCTGCACTAGGTAAGATTTTATTGTTCTTGCTTTCTTGAATTTAATTGATGATCTGATTCCGTTATTCTGATATTTATTGTTTTCCCTTTCACTTTTTGATGAGTTAAATTATTTTGTTCATGCCTTTTTTGAGAACATTTCTTGATGAGGTTCTATGTGAAAGTTAGCAAAACAAAGGAATTAAATGATCTTGTAGCTGATTATCATTTGATTTTGGCTGAACTTTGATGTGATTTATCATTGGGAGGAAAGAAATTACCGATGAAAACTTGAGAAATAGCATGTCCTCTGCTATTGCCTTGACATAATTTCTTCTTTTCTCTTTTGTAACTTTTTGTCTTGTTGAAGTAGTTATTGACACTCAAAACTTATGGAAAGAGCTGTTAAAACTCTTTTTCTAAATACTATGCCTTAAGGAAGTTAGAATGAAATTTGTGTTGAAGCTGCTAAAATCAGTATATTAAAAAAATGAACATGGAAAAAAATGCGACAGTTGATCAAGAGAACATCAAAGTAAAGCGAAGATTGATGAATCCATTTGTAACGAAAAAATAATTGGCTACTTGATAGCCTTGATAAGACAACAAAAAACAAAATAATAAGAGATAAGGTGTGGTGGAGCAAAAGAGTACATAGAACGAGAATGAGAAATTGAATTTATGTAGCTGGATATGAATAGCTGTAATTCATTGATTTGAGTTAACTTTTTTAAAACTCAAAAGTATCTAGTTGTTATGTATTCAGATCTTTAACATTTAGCTTACTCCATGGTGGCTCCTTAGACTATTCTGCCAATTTCCATTTCTTAAATGAATGATAGAGTTTATATCTTTTCAGTGATATATCATTTGCCATCTGATTTAACAATAACTTTATTTGTAAAAAGTGAAGATATCCAGCATCTTGTTCTTTAAGTGCATCCTTCAGGGCATGTTTGGCTAAGTTTAAGATTTAATTATACTTTCTAGAAAAGTAAGTCTTCTCAACATAAAAAGTAACTTGTAAAATATATTTTGCAATACCAAAGCTTAAAGTAACTTATATTCCTTTTTAAGCTTATAAAACATCCTCAATCTAATTTCACTCTGAGAACAATGCATTCACTTCTTTCCTTCAGCTTTGTGCATAAAGATTAGAACCTAGGCACATTGTGGAAATATTGTGCATGCATATAACTTGTGCAATGATATGCTAATCTTGTGGATTGATCATTATCCTCACAATTTAGAGTTGGATACTTGTTCTATTCTTGTCAAATAAGTATCGTACTTGTAAAAACATGATAATCAATCTTGTTTGTTGTTGAACCATGGTGTCATGGGACACTTTACTGCATTATTGGTCGGACAGTTCAGAAAACTGTCTGTTAAAAATTGATTTAGAAATGGTTTGCCCATGCCTCTGCAAAACGTTTTTTCATCTCCTTTAGATATGGGCTTCCAACTGGAATGATTATTCATTGGTCTCCTGTATTTGTCTTTTTTGACTAGTACAAAAACTGTTCTCAGTTTAGATCCAAGTTGTCCACCTTGCAGTTGGGTTGTCAATAACTCATTGTCTAATAAACAAATTATGTCTTAAGCACATTATGTTTTATGTTCGCAGTGTAGTCTTCCTTACTGGGATTATTGTTTTCTTGATGGGAAATGTTGCTGCTGAAGTTTTGGAAGTACTGCCATCTCCTCTTTCCATTAAGGTAATGATATATCTGCTCATCCCTTTTTCCCGTGGAAACTTTTGCCTTCTGCTACATTTATAGAAATTTACAATTTTACTCATGACTCAGCCTTTGACAAGGAAATTACTTGCTAACCGGCTCCAGAAAAGATTTGAGGAGACTGCTAAAAACTGGGGATGTTATCTTAGGGATTTCTCAATTGTAATTGGCTTACTCTTTTTATGCAGCAACCAGAAAATTCTCTCACAATCAAAGATCAGAAGCATGGCTCTTTATCTATTGATGAGAAACTTCTGGGGTTGAATTAAGTTGATTTCCTGTCAACTCGAATTCATAAATAACATATAAAATCTAATTGATGGAGGACATAGCCTTGTTTTTCTGCAAAGTTAGAGGATACGAACTAAATTCAATCTGTTAACAATTCATGTGGGGTGCTCAAACAAGTTTTTCTAACTTACCATATCAAATGAACCGCAACTGAAGCTTGCATATAGTGGAACCATAAGTGTCAATGTACCAAGATTCAAACTCATATGAAAGCACTTCTTGTTTTGATCTTGTTCGGTTAGACTGAAGAGTTAATATAATTGTCATTATTTTTCCTGCGTAATGAGAAACAGCAGAAATACTTGAGAACGACGCATTCTACTGGGGTCAGATTGAGAAAGCATACAAAAGTAAAATGTTTTCATGAATATTATTAGGAGAGTAATAATGATTTTTGCCTTCCATTTTTCCTCCCACTCCTTGCGGCCAAGCTTATCATCACCCTAGAACAAAGAGAAATTACAGAACTTTTTATTAATGGTATCATCTAAAAAATTAAGGTAGACAGTCTAACTGGATCTGTTTGAAAGACATTGGAGTTTATGCGGACATCAGAGAGAGAAATCATTTGTGCATATAACAATTGGTGAACTCAATATAGCGCAATTCAGTTTGTGAGTAGACATCAGGGATCTAGGCTGCGCATATAATCTTCCTCTATCTCCCTCAACAACCTTGAGTTGGCTTGATGACCGTGCAGCTTCTAAGAATGCCATATAAAGAGATTGTAGGAACATCCTTCAGCCTTGACTTGGGACTTTTTCTATGAAGTATACAATCAAATTAAATAACACATGGTCGTTCACACATTTAGAGGGTGTTTGGTGAGGATTTAAATTAGATTTTTAGTAGATTGTGATAGAAATATTTAAAATGTGTGGTTGAAAAATTGTGGGGTCCATGAAAGATGTGGTTAATATTGATTGTTTAACTTTGACTTAGATTAAAATCAGATTTTAATCCAAAACAAACAGGCTCCTAATCCTTCGATGTATCGACAATTGGTTGGCAATTTGAATTATTTGACCATTACCTGACCTGATATTTCCTTTGCTATCCAATAGATCAGTCAATTTATGCAAGCTCCTTGCTAGACCCATTTGGCTGTTGTTCGTCTTCTTCGATATCTTAAAGGTACCTCTGGCTGTGGTTTGTTCTTTCCATCTAGTACTTCGTTATAGTTGGAGGGATTTTGTAATATGGATTGGTGGTTGTGTTGATACTCACCGCTCTTATCACTGAGTGGTGTATGTTTCTTGGTGGTGCCCTTATCTCTTGGAGACATAATAATTAAGCTCGTGTCTGTAACTCTTCTACTGAATCTAAATATCGAGCTATGTCATCAGCTTGTTCTGAAATCATTTGGCTTCAGGGCTTGTTGGGAGAAATTGGTGTTCCACAACTTTCTCCTACTTGTCTTCGTACTGGTAATACGAGTGTTATTCAGATTGCTAGTAATCTGGTCTTTCATGAGCATACCAAGTATGTTGAGGTAGATTGCCATTCTATTCGTGAAGCGCTTGGTCATCAAGAGATCTCTCTTCCTCATGTCTCTTCTGAAAATCAAATTGCTAATCGTCATTAGTTTATGGTTGAAAAATTGATGCTTCTCGATCGCCTAGTATCAATTTGAGAGGGAATGTCAATGAATGAATTGTCAGATTAAATGCGATTTATATTTATTTCCTTAAATAGGAGATTTGATTACATGTCCAAATTTAAGGGATTTGCTTGTACATAATTGTATCATTCCTAGTACAGGAGATTCCTTTGTAATTACCATATTTAGAATCTATAATTCTCTTATTTAAAGGAAAGCAAAACCTCAATTGAGGTATTCATAATCAATTATTATCATTCTAAGTATTTCAAGAGTAGCTTCACTCGTAAACTCCGTGCCATGTCTGCCAAATCTTAAGTCCCAAAGTCCAGCATCAACTATGATCCTGTCCGATATCTGCTTCCTTCCTGGCTTGAAGTTTGAAGTTCACTTCTTACAGATTTCATCTTTCTTATCCCCATTAAAAGCTGGGTGCATCACACTAGCTTGAACTCTAGATTAGAGATGGGAAGTGAAAGCTGAAATGGGAAATGAGAGGAGATGAAAGAGGCTAAGCGTGATGGGAGATCTCTCGAATAAGGACTTTATTTCTGTGGCGAACATCTTTCATCACAGTCAAATGGGAAACTCTCTCTCAAGTCTTGGTGTGGAGTGAAACTGGGGTAATAAGTAAAGCCGCTGGAAAGTAGGTTCCTAGCTCAACAAAGGAAATGTCTTGGAGTGTAGCTGTGAAAGGCAATCCTATCTTGCAATGCAGCTCAATTCGAGGAGCAAGCTCAACATCTGAATCTTTTAAACTTACAAAATGAATGGTAAATCTTCCTTGCCATGCTAAGATTTCAATGGATGTGAGGCACTATGAAGTATGAAGTCAAGTTTAAGTTCCTTAATGGCTGATTGGGACAAACCCCTATTGATCCGAAAAGCATTTTACTCTTATCTAATTGAAGATATGAGTCAATTCCTTCTTCACAGCTTGCATGCTATTCCTATATCCTTTATATCTGTACTATTCAAAGTTTCCGTTCTTTTCTTCTTTCCCTACGTCAATTCCTCGTTCATTCACTTTAGTATAGATTCGAAACATTGTCTTCGTCTTCCAGTCTACCATCCATTTGCAATTCTTCCCTTCTTATACTACGGCCCATGTCCTCTCTTTTACTTCTTTCCAAAAGTCGACTTTGATTAAGTCTTTGTAGAGTGTAGAAGCTAACTATTGTGTGTATCATGTGCTAGTTCCTTTTCATGCTAGATGGCAATGACAAAGAAAGTTACATTTATAGAGTCAGATTCGATTCATAGAGATCCTCGGTGAAGATAGTGAATATTTTTGATTTTTCACAACCGAAGCACTATGGAGAAAATAAGTTCTCACGTTTAAGGATCGTTTATACCTGGTGATGTCGAAGCGGAATTATTCAAAAAGTTAAAAGGATTTGAGACGAGGTAAAGACGTTGGCTATCGTAATTGCAATGGATGTTTAAGAAGGTTCTGGAATCTGCCGATAGCAGCAATAGATAGCTATGAGAATAGGTCTTGGAGTAGGAATAGACAATAGGGGGCTCGTTTGCTCATATCCAGTCGAGAGAGATTTGAAGGTTGATAAGGAGTTGGTTGCAACCTGGTGCAAGGATGAGTCAGAATTCTTCCATCTTTCGTTTCTATTATGCTAGTTATTTTCTATTCAGATTCACAGCATTGTTTATTCTCATTTTTTCCTGCTTTATGTTTAATAAGTTTGTCTTATTTTGTTAGGGAAAAAAAATTTATAATTCATATTATGACAGGCCCACCGTCAAATGTGTTCAGAACTACTAAAATTGGTCACTAGAGTTTTGGAAATAATTCCAGAAATAGAAGCTGCCCGTCCTCGGTGCTCTTCAGATATAGAGGCACTTTGCTTATTAAATAATGGAATTGTCAAAGCCAATTCTCTGCTTCAGCAATGTTGTGAGTCCAGTAAGCTCTATTTGGTACGTATGCCTAACTTAAATATATCAATTTGTAGTACCTTATAGTTTTTGCTAGACCCAATCCATGTTAGTTGGGAGATTCTTATAAGTTTGATGAGAATTGTACTAAAGCTTTATTTGCCAAGTTTTGTTAATTGCTTGAGCTGGTACTGGAATTAATTCAATTGGTGGGTTCCTCAAAAGCCCAAATCTGTTACTGTTTCTGTTATTGTAGACAAAAATTAAATTCATCCCATTGTTTGTTAGGACTTACTACAGGCCTTCATTTATTTGTTTTCACTCATTCCTTCTTATGTTTCATAGTTCAGTTTTTTTTTCTTTTTTTTTTTAAATCTTGAATTATAGTGCACGTGCTAATACTTCTTTCTTTCTAATTTGCCCGAGACAGTTTGTCCATCCATTTGGTATTTGATGTTAACCCTTGCTTTAAATTTTCAGGCACTAACAGGAGATGCAATACTCTCAAGATGTAAAAAATCAAGGAACTTAATGGAACAAAGTCTTGTCCAAATTCAAAATGTGGTTCCTGTAATTCTGGCTGCAACGGTGAGCAATCCATGTCCCTTTGAGCAAAATTGAATTATGTTCTTTTTAAATACGTACAACCTATGAAATCATTCATGCGGTACTGCTGAGGGAAAGGTCTCTTTGATGTCTTTGAATTTTTTCTGTTTCATATGGAACTGGCTTTTATCAAAGAGAAGTATGCCACGTAGTTATTATAAGGAAGCATATCTCGGAATTGCATCAACAATTTGATGCATAATATTAATAATAGCTTATCAAAACTTGAGGGGCGTTTGATTTGCCTTTTCAAGCTATTTTTAGTTTTGTAGAATGGACAAACTTCATCACACACTGTTGAAGGGGTTGGACAGGGCATGGGGTTTTGGGACATGTTTTTAGTGACAACACTCAAAACGTCAAAAATAGCTTATTCCTAAAAATTCTAGATTTCAAGATGTTCTCCTTTGGGGTATTGTCTTTGTTTCCTCCATCTTTGCAGCTTTTAATTTATGCTCTGTAATTGAGTTTTACCATTTGGGTTATGAATTTGGAGTTCAATTGGGGCTGCGATTTTGGGGCTCTACGTTGGTCGTGGCGGAAAATCAACGGAAAGTGCATATATTAACATAAAGTTGTTCAATTTTACTGAATAATCAAATTCATTAAATAAAAATGTCATATGACAGTTTTTAAAAATTTCAAACTATGTGTTGTCCAATTTTCTACTTTGAAAAATAGTTTTTTAGAATGATAAACCAAATGCGTTCTTAAAATAAACCCTCAATAAAGAAAAAGAAATGAATTCAAAACTCAAAAATGAAAAGAAAAATGCAGGATATTCCCTGTGGAAGCAACCTGCAAGTCAAGAATTAGTCACCTCTTAAGAGTTGGAAAAAAAAAAATGCAGGATATTCCCAATGTCCCATAGTGTGTTTCAACTTTGAGAAGCATAAAAAGGTACTAAATTTTCTCGAATATCTCGGCTAATTTTTGCGTCTTTCTTATTTCCTTTCCTGTATTTTCCTGAACTGATTGTCGCCAATTGATTTGGATTTTAAGATTTGCTAATGTGTAAAAAATTTTGTGTTATGTCCATTATTTCCTTTTCAATTGCCTTCTTCTCTCCCCATCAACAAATTCAAAGTCCATTTTTTCCCCATCCTCTCCTCCCTACTAAAAGAGGCAGAGGGCAGCTTGAAAGAAGGAAAAATGTTAGAGAAGACTCGGAAGAGGGTGCCTTCTAGGATCTCAGCAGGAATGCTGAAAGACACTGGAAAGCATCTTTTCCTGGTCAGGCTATTTATTTCTGTTTTTCATGTGAGTACCCGAAAAACCTATTACTTTCAGGTTGTGGATGATTGTGGGGTGGGTGGAGCTAGGGGTGGCAGTTCGCCTCCACTATCTCTGGGATACTCCATCTGCTGTTCAGAACTTAAACTAATTCTAGGATACAACTGTCTTTCATTTTTCTAGTTGAATATTTTTTGTCTACTTTGGAGTTAGTTTAATAACACTCCTTTAATATAAATTTTTCTCGCATTTGTTCTTGTTCCATTCATTCGAATTACTCAAAAAACGAAAGTCCAGGCTTTCCACATTGCCACTTTTGGTCCATTTTGTCTGATGTTTGTGTTTAGATTTTTTAGTGAGATACTTGTGTAATCATATGTGTTTTCTTCTTTAATGCTCTAGGCTCATATTTGCAGTTTCGTCTGCCCAAAATACTTAGTATGACCACAATGCTTAAAGCAAGTAGCTCAATTTCTAGCTGCATAAGGCCGATTTCATCAGGCACTTCAGCACCTTTTACATTCGATATTTAATTGTAGATTTCTACTTGTTGATGTAGTTGAATTGAAAACTATGTTTATATATGTTACTTAATAGTATTTGAGATCTCTCGTATTTGCATTTAATTCTGTTGTTGATTCTCCTCCAGCCCCCTCTCTTTTTTCATGCGTTCTTGAATTTTCTTGGACAACCGACAAGATGAGTGTTGTGATACAGTTGATTTACTATTGCAAGCAGATATCTGGAATCATTTCTGATCTCAGGAGCTCAACATTTTGCTTGGATCCATCTGAAGAGGAGGCTGGGAAGGTTTTGCGGGGATTGCTTCATAGATATGGTTCTACAACTGATTCAATGGAGGACGATACTCTTGGCTCTATTCGAGTGGTTTCCTTGAAGCTTCATATTACGTCCCAGAAAGCTCTTTTGATAGAGAAAAGATCCATAAAAAAGCTGCTTGATAAATTTGGCAAAAGTGATTTACCTAAGAGGAAGATACTATTATTCTTTTTGAATCTTCTTAAAAAATACGGAAACATTATTATGAAAGAGCAAACAGACAACAGCGTTGTATGCCATGAAGATACCTTCCCATTTGCAGGTTCTTACAATCTGTCAACAGAAGTCGAATTGCGAATGAGATATAGGCCTGATGAGGCCCAACTTGACGACATGTTGAGTAGCGCTATACCCCCTAAAGAATTCATTTGCCCTTTATCTTCGAGATTGATGTATGATCCTGTTGTCATTGATTCTGGGCAAACATTTGAAAGGGTATGGATTCAAAGGTGGTTTGATGAAGGTCATGATGCATGTCCAAAGACGAAAGTGAAGCTTGCTCACTTATCATTGACCTCAAATATTGGCATGAAAGACATTATTTCGAAATGGTGTGCAGCACATGGTTTGTCTATACCCAACCCCAACTTGGAAGCAGAACTTGTCAAGTCTTGTGAAACTTCTACCAATTCCATCGCCAGCTTGAGCAGTTCTTTGAATGATCTATATCTTCCACTAGATTTCAGTGGTTCAGATTTCTTGCATTCTAAGATGACAAGAGATGTAAATCTTTTGCCAATGAAAAATGATAATGATTCACCGAGATTTCAATCGTCTGCAAGCACACAGGAAATCAATATGGAGTATTTTGCTAGAATCAGTTCACTTCCCTGGGATTCTCAGTGCACCATGGTTGAAAAGGTCAAGCACTTTTTGACTGGCAATAATGAAGCTTGCACAATGATGTCCTTTGTGAACTTTGTTCAACCACTTCTTAGATTTATGAAGGATGCACATGACATTCGTGACGTGGAAGCTCAGATGACTGGATGTCAGTTGTTATTAGAATTTGTGCAGAAATGCAGGTAGTTGTTCTTCTTCGAGGTGATTATGCCACTATCTTTCATTAATGGTTCTGTCCAATATTCTTCATAGTTGGGGTAACTGAGTTATCTTCTATTTCTTAGTAAATCTTATTGCAATTTCAAGCTGCCTGTACTGAATTCTTCTGGCTAGAATACTAGTGCATATAGTGAGATATAAGAGTACGAGAGCAGAAATTTTTCTAACGAAGTCTTACAGTCTTAAGCTGTCCCTTCAATATTTGCTTTTTAAATTGAACCAGCCCTTTGGGAGGCCACCGGTGTGTGAAATCACTACATACATTGAATGTTTAATGAATAAATGGATTTTCTCATTTAAGTAATGCTCTCTAATCTTAGATTCAGAAATTAATCACATATTTACTCTGAATATCTCAATTTGCACAGTTGGAGACTACATGTAGTCACCAATCAAGTTCTTTAACAAGGGGAAAGATCTAAATGACTTTTGAATTACCTTTGGAGCCACTAAATGAATGAGTGATCAAGCAATAATTTCTGCTTCTAGTTACTCATTGATGATCTTAAAACTTCCAAAACTGGATTTTCCAGTTTGCATATGCTGACAAAGACCTTTAAATGAAAAAGTTACAAAATGAAGATACAAATGCTAAATAGTTTGTTTTTTCAGAATTTTTTTCACTAATAATCTACTTTGGATTTTGTCTTTCAGAAAACATATATCTTGCATGGATGATGATGCATATAGTCTTTTGGGATCATATCTTGATACGGAGGTAGCTCAACAAGCTCTTGCCATATTGGAGCTTTTGTCCTTCGACCAACATTCTGGATACAAGATTGCAGCATCTGGGGCACTCACTGGTATCCTGAATATAGTTGACAACCAGATTGAAGAATTGTTGGAACCAGCCTTACAAATATTAAGTAATTTGTCATCAAATAGTGAAATTGGTTCCTTTCTTGTGCCTCCAGTATTCATCCCCAAACTAGTTCCACTATTTGAAAATAACACTCTAGCAAGATACTGTGTAACCATTTTGAAAAATTTGTGCAAAAAAGAAGATGCTAGAGTTTCTGTTGCTGAAACTGACGGCTGCATTTCTTCAATTTCAAAACTACTTGAGAATGACAGTCACGAGGACCAAGAGCATGCAGTTGATATTCTTCTTTCTTTGTGCTCTGAGCGTGTTCAATATTGTCATCTGGTCATGGACGAGGGTGTTATCACTGGTCTTGTTAATGTGTCTGTTATTGGGAACAAGAGAGCAAAGGCCATGGCATTGGAATTACTACGGATCTTGAAAGATGAATTTACTGATGGAGAATGCTTGGGTTCAGATGTTGCTATGGACTACTCTACCAGAGAATGCACAGTTAAAATTCCATCTTCTAAAGCACCTGGAATATTTGGCAAAATTTTCTCCAAAACAAGTGTTTTGTCTTGGAAGAAGGAGAAGAAAAATGAATTATGATTTGTAGTTTGTTTGATTAGACCTTTTTCTTGTACATATTTTTTAGAGAATCTGCTGTAGTATGATAAAGCTGATGTAGTTAGCTGATAAGTAATCGTGCAAGTCCATAGTTTCATCTCCGAATGTTTTGTTCGTGCGTGCCCCCTTTTGCAAATATTCAAGTGATCTGTTGTATATAGAAATGAACATAATGAATTGTTTTCGGAGTTATTAAAGGGTTGTTCTCTTTGTGTTTCAATTTTGTATTTTGAGTTTTGAATTCGTTTTGGGTTGTGTTTTGAGTGTCCATTTGATATTGTTGACATTCAAAACGAGTTTTAAAAATTTTGGCTTGATTATAACTAAAAACATTCAAAACGACAAATTTGTCGTTTTGGGTTTTCTTTGTAGATTTTTAATTAGTTTTCAAAAACACGTTTTCAAAAATAGGAAAGAGAACGCATTTTTATTATTTTGAAAAATCAAAAATAGAAAACGACTTAAAAATGGTAAAGAGAATATGCCCTAATATTTTGTCTATTTCTTTATGCTCTGTGATAGATGATTATTTGTCTTATGTATTGCAGATGGTTAATTTTACAACAGTGGAGTGAGCCAGTCCTAGTAAAAAAGCTACAGGCTCTTGTTAGGAAACTGTCCTTGATAAAGTTTTCCTGGGAAAATAATTTCCTCTCTGATAGGGGAGACTCGATGGGATTTTTTTTTTGTAGTCAAATGACGAAGGTATAAATATTAAAGTGTCGTTTAAAAATGGCAACCTTTTTAAACTTTTGCGACAATGGGCATTTTTGTCAATTCGGAAGAAGGCTACTTTTTAAAACTTTGTACTACATTTTAATTGCAAAAACTGTTCATAATTTTAACACATGATCACATTTATTTCTCAAACTTTTTTTTCAATGCATTCTTATTCTCAAATTAATTATTCTTGATTATGATTCTTCTTCAATTTTTTTTTTCTTTAATATAGAGTAAAGAGACTCGTATGCTCATTGTAATTTTGAATAAGTCAAAACAAATAATACAAAACTTTTTAAAACTTTTGCAATGCCGGCATTTTTGTCAATTCGGTCAAAGGCTACTTTTTAAAACCTGTGTAAGCCTAAATATATTCACACCACAATTTTTAATAATTAGACTACATTTTAATTGTATGAACGTTTCATAATCTTCACATATTATGACGTCTATATTTCAAACTTTTTTCATCGCATTCTTATTTTCAAATTAATATATAAAATATTCATTATTATGGTTTCTCTCCATTTTTTTAAATAAAGTAAAATGATACATTTACCAATTATATTTTTGAATAAACCTAAAAAACTATACTACAACTTTCTAAAACCTTTGCAACAATGGGCATTTTTGTCAATTCCGATGAAGGCAACTTTTTAAAACCTTTGGGCAAGACTAAACATGAATTCAAACCACAATTTTTAATAACCAGACTACATTTTAATTGAATGAAAGAATCATGACTTTTACACATTATAATATTTGTATTTCCAATTTTTCATCTCATTCTTATTCTCAAATTAATATAATATATTCCTAATTATGATTTCTTTCCAAAATTTTCTTTTAACATATAGTAAAAAAATTCATTTGTCCCTTGTATTTTTAAATAAACCAAAAAAACTATACAACTTTTTTAGACTTTTACAACAATGGGCATTTTTGTCAATTCGGATGAAGGCTACTTTTTAAAACTTGTGCTAGGCTATACGTATTCACACCACGGTTTTTAATAATTAGAATACATAACATTTACACATTATAATATTTATATTTTAAATTTTTTTCATCGCATTCTTATTCTCAAATTAATTTAAAATATTCCTGATTATGGTTTCTCTCCAAAATTTTCTTTAAAATAGAGTAAAGAGACTCATTTGCCTATTTTGTTTTTGAATAAGCAAAACAAATAATACTGTAAAAATAAGATTACATATTTGAACATCAACATTTTTTTTGGACGAAAATCATGATTATTACAAGATTATCAATGAAATGTTAAAAATAATAATGTGATGAAGAAAAAAGTTAAGATATAAGTGTGATAATGAATAAAAGTTAACTTTAATACAATGTTTTTATAAAAATATATGGTTTGAATTAACCATCCTTTTAAAATGGCAACTTTTTAACTTCTACAACAATAGCCATTTTTGTCAGTTGATAAGTGCAATTTGTACATTTATATCGATCAAATTACTAAACTTTTATGTCGTCAAGTTAATATTTTTACTTAACTTATGTTAATTTTTTTTATTTTAGTTATGGACTCGTTCGAAGCAATTGGAAAATAAAGAATGTTGAAATTGAATGAAATCTACAACTTTGAGGATTAAAATCTACACTATAGAAATTGAAGGACTAAATTGCATTAATTATACAGATGGTAAGCTTGCAATTGGACTACCAATTCAATTGTCAATTGAATTTCTAATTAGACTAAAACTCAAAGGTATATGGACACACGCATTATAGAAAAAAAAAATTTGTGGAAACGAACAAAAGGGGACAGATAGAAACCAGAAAAGAAAACGGCGCAGGAAAACAGAGAACGGCTGCAGTCCACAAGAGAAAGAAAATTGCTGTAGAAAAAAAGGAAAAGAGAAAGAAAGAAAGGAGAAAGAAAAAAAGGAGAGAGAAAGAGAAGAAGAGAAGGAAAAGTCAACCAAGGCAAAAACAAAAGGAAAAAGCTACTGGTACATCAGTTTCAACATCAGGGTATCCATAATTGCGACGTGGCGAGAAATTGACGATGTTTTGACTAAAAATTTTGAATTGTTGCAAAATTTACAACACACCATCACCTTTTTCAAATCACGCTTCTCTCCCATTTAACCCCCAAATCGATTACCCCCAATTCAAACCCTTCTCTCCCAAACCCAAAATCGTTCCCAGCGCCATCACCCCTCTCTCCACCACCACGAAGGAAATACCCCGACAAAAGTCCCGGCTCCATCGCCCATCTCTCCCAATGAAGAATCGTTCCCGGCGCCATCCCATCATCTTCACCACCACGAAGCCGCCATCGCCCAGCTTAATGGAAGGAAGCCGCCATCGCTATCGCCCACCGCCACGAAGGAAGCCGCCATCGTCATCTCCTACCACGAAGGAAGATGACATCGCCCAACTTGATTTTTAAGCATGTAATGGATGAACAACTAGCAATTCCCTTTTCATTTTTAATTGGGGGTTATCTTCCAGTGAGCCTCTGCTCACTGTAGTCTGATGTAGCAATTTCATTTTCATTTTTACTGATGTACCAGTAGCAATTTCATTTTCATTGATGGAGAATAATTTTTCGCCACTTATGACTGAAGTGGAATTCCAGAGTATGGGAAGTGTGGGAAGAGTATGGGAGTGGAATTCTAGAGTGGAGTTTTTCCTTATTCTAGTGTGGGAAGTCCAGAGTATGGAATTTTTCGCCACTTATGACTGGAGTTTTGGTGCCTCATGGTTTATCCATTGGTTATGGTGATGACATTGCTCTAAAGTCGAGCTATGCTTATCCTTCAAATAGTATGGCTCGATCCACTAGTATGCCTGGCTTTTTGGAAATGCTTTGTGATTTTTCATTGTCGAGCTCACAAGGTCTGAATGAGCAACAAACCATGTTTGATTGCAGTCCTAGAAAAGGAAGAAGCGGAATGAAAGCGGAGCAGTACCTAATTGGCTTTATGAANCTGGCTTTTTGGAAATGCTTTGTGATTTTTCATTGTCGAGCTCACAAGGTCTGAATGAGCAACAAACCATGTTTGATTGCAGTCCTAGAAAAGGAAGAAGCGGAATGAAAGCGGAGCAGTACCTAATTGGCTTTATGAACTTTGTATTGTTGAATGAATGAACTTTGTATTGTTGAATGAATGAATCATGTTATCATTCGGTGATAGAAGTTCAGAATTCCATGACTTGTTATAGTTCTTTTGTTATATAACAAGTAGCTAAACTGGTTTAAGCAAATGGCTAAAATGGTTCACCCATCAAAGTTCTCTAACATAAGGAAAGTTAAACCAGCAAGAACAATAAACCAGTAGAAAGAATAAACCAGCAAGAAGAATACACCAACAAGAAGAATAAACCAGCAAAAGATTTTATTAACCAAAGATTTTATACACATTTACACTTCACCAGTTACATTACAAAAGCAAAAGATCTCCCATAAATCTGTCACATGCACTTCACCAGTTACATCACAAAATCAAAAGATCTCCAAAAATCTGTCACTGGCACTTCATCAGCATCAAAAGTTCTCCCAAAATTCTATCACTGGCACTTCATCAGCATCAAAAGTTGTCTCCCAAAAAAGCTGATGGTTCAATGCAAATTTGTTATAGCTTCCATGCTGTCTTGTGTCCCAAACGCTTGAGGTGGTGGAGAAGATGATATGCTCATCACTTGAGACATTGGCAAGTTGTTTGAGACATTGTCTTTGGACAAAGTAGGCCTATTGGAAGATGCCGAGTTCAACGTCACCTACAAGAGTCAACATTAACATTGTAACATGTGTTGAGATATTTTAATTAAATGAACTAGTCTTGCAGCTGCAATTCAGAAACTTTCTGAAAATCTGAGATCTATAGCGATAGAAGTTAACATCCAAAAATCACCAATGCAATATTGGAGTATACTAAGCACATATAAAATGAAATTAAGAGTACCAAACTGGCTCTTGATTTCATAGAAGCCATCAAATTAAAATGACACAAATATATATTGGAGAATATTGAAACAGGGAAAAAGGGTTCGAGCACAAACTTTGCTCAAGTTATTACGGTCATATATGAAACCAGTTTCTCCAACCAAGTAACTTGAAACAACCTACAAAAGTACATGAGATTACAACATTAGAAATATGACTATTTAACTTTGTTATAAAAGAATCAATCAATTTAGATTTTGCAATTGATATAAATAAACCAATTCTTTAAAGGAAAAAGCTACTGGTATTTAGAAAAGAATTCTGCATTTTGTGAATAGCCTCAACCTGTAAATATAGAAACAACAAATTATTCCAATACAAGTATGTATAACCAGATCCGTGGGACTGGCATATATCTTTTTCTGATGCTTACATATAAACTACATTCAGTAAGAAGAAAATATTTTATACAGCAGTGCAGACATCGAGTTTAATTTTGAAACAAAGTTGAGATGCTAAACCTTCTTATAAAAATGCACTGCTACCGGAAGAAATTACGAATCCGAGTGCTACTGGATGAAACTAGCTACTGGGTTGATCGTTGTTGGACAGCTTCTCATTAACCGGCGTCCGTACCGGAAAGCATCGACAAAAATCCGAGCTACTGTGTTGAGAGTTGTTTGACAGCTTTCCTTCTCTTTGCAGTCGTCTTCGAAGAATGGGGGAAAATGTGAAGAAAATGAGGGTTTTAATTTTGGGTTATTTTTGCATTTTTTTTAAAGTTCAACGAGATTTTGAACCAAAATATCGCCACGTCAGCATTATGGATACCTTGATGTATCAGTTGATGTACCAGTAGCTTTTTCCAAAATTAAAACACGCAGAAAGAAGCATAGAGAGAAAGGAAAAAGAAAAGAAAAAGAAGAAGGAAAAGGAAAAGGAAAGGAAAAGAAGATAGCAAATACCATAAATTCTCACGTTTCGTCAATTCTTGGTGACATCTTTCCACTTTTTCTTGTTTTCATTCTTCCAGTATGAATAACTAATTTTTATATTAGGGAAAACAATTTAATCGACTTGTGATCTTTTATTTTTATATTCAAGATTTATGTGGTTTAATTATTTATG
>CAIGRQ010169878.1:0-17158 GCA_903798375.1 Fraxinus sp. D2006-0159 | reverse complement strand
TCCTTATGTTTGTTTGTTTTCCCTTAATGTAATTAACATAAACACTTTAAGTATGGAAAAATTAAGGGAATCAAGAATTTCTTCGTACACAAGATTTTCCATTCTCTTTTGAGAGATGTTACATAATCACTTGTGTCATAACGAAACAAAATTCTCATTGGTTAATTTATGTTTAATATCATGTGAATTCATGCAAGGTTTCTTTATAAGAGACAATCGTATTAAGCAAATATACGTTATCGTAACCGGCTAAAGAACTAGACCCATAATATTTGAACTAAGAAAAATGTCAAACTAACTATTTTCAATTGAACAAGAGTAACTAAATTTGTCCAATATAGAAATAGAAACCTACCACAAATATATCTTTCATATTCAAATCATAACCAATCTTTAATAATAACCTAAAAGTCCATATAGTCTCAACCTTAACTAATTTGCCGTTGCCCTCACATAGATGAATCTTTCAGTATCAATTTGCTTTTGGTAGTTCAAGCAATCTCGTATAGACACACTTATGTGAGTGGTGACACCAGAATTTTATCCACTAAGTGTGTCTAGGTATTAAGACTAAATTAACCTCAAAAAAGTCAAAGTGAGAAGTGTACTTTTCTATACATGCCAAACATGGTATTTAGTGCAGTCTCTCTATATGTACCCCATATTTTTACAAAAGTAACAGCCGATTTATCCTTTTTAGGCTTTCGCTGTTTATTTTGAACCGAACTAGATGCAGTTTTCTAATTCTTTATAACTTTTCCTTAGAGATACTTGCCAAATGAGTAATATCAGTTTTATTTTTGCTTTAACCTTTCTTTTTCTTACACACAATATGAAATGAGCTCATTAAGAATCTATTTCCCTTTTAATAGTTGTAACTGACCTTAAATTAGCCGAATTGTGCAAGAATAGAAATCAAAGCTAAATGCACGAGCAAGTCATCAGACAGCTCAACCTTTAATGCTTTTGGTTTTCAAGCAAGATGAGATTTCTCCATGTACTTCTTTATGTTTTCTTTACCCTTATACTTTAGTGAAACTAAGTTCACTAAAAGCGTGCTAGTTCCGACCTTATTGCCTTTTGCAAAGCATTTTTTTTAATTTCATCAAGAAACTCCTTGGCAGTAGTTACGTTATCAGACACAACATCCCTTAATGCTGCTGGAATTTCACGTTTCATGATCATAAGACTTATGCAGTCCTATATGCAAGGTCTAGATTTATGTTGCTAAGAACGATATAAATGTTCTCTTTCCAGCCCTTAAACTTTGGTTCTAACACAAGATTTAAATTGATATTGGCAGATATTGCGAAAGTTGATGGATTAACTGAATAGAGAACTTAAACCTAATTAACATGTTTATACAGGAATCCGTATTTGACAATCAATCATTTCAAATAATGGTGAACCCCATCACAAGAGACCAAACACAACATTGACATTTAGTCATTGGATAGAAATACTAACTTATAAGTGACACTCTTGGTGTACTAATCAAATATTGAAATAAATCAAGTCAAACATCAAGTCTATCTTTGGATCGACTTAATGTTCACATAATGAAAATTTTTACAATTGTCACATATTTATCACCACATGTATGTAAATAATTCGGCTAAATATTAACATTCCTTTGGGCCGATCAATAACAGCATGAATTACGTACACACAACCTTCCTAATTCCCTTAATGCTGCTGGAATTTCACATTTCATGATCATAAGACTTATGCAGTCCTATATGCAAGGTCTAGATTTATGTCGCTAAGAACGATATAAATGTTCTCTTTCCAGCCCTTAAACTTTGGTTCTAACACAAGATTTAAATTGATATTGGCAGATATTGCGGAAGTTGATGAATTAACTGAATAGAGAACTTAAACCTAATTAACATGTTTATATAGGAATCCGTATTTGACAATCAATAATTTCAAATAATGGTGAACCCCATCACAAGAGACCAAACACAACATTGACATTTAGTCTTTGGATAGAAATACTAACTTATAAGTGACACTCTTGGTGTACTAATCAAATATTGAAATAAATCAAGTCAAACATCAAGTCTATCTTTGGATCGACTTAATGTTCACATAATGAGAATTTTTACAATTGTCACATATTTATCACCACATGTATGTAAATAATTCGGCTAAATATTAACATTCCTTTGGGCCGATCAATAACAGCAACTTAATGCATGTGTGTTGGAAGGATTTATTCCAAATAAATTAATTTAGGCAAAATAGGTTACTTGTTAACATATTGTTTCAATTAATCTATTTTAGAAAATTAGTAATCCGAAATTAATTTTAATTCCAGGATATGAAATTTGATTGCACCTTTAGTCTTTTAATTTTTTTCTTTTGTTTTCACATAATAATAATAATAATAATAATAATAATAATAATAATTTAGCACCGCAACGCCCAGATTAGTTAAAACTTTCCCAAAATCCAAAATCTAGGGATAAAATTCACATTCAAAAATTTAAAAATCCAAACATGAATTTTAACCCTAAAATTCTTTCTTTAATCTCAATGGTTTAACATAAAATCAGCTCTGATATCACTTGTTGATACTTTATGAAACTTTAAACTTTATAAAACTAGAAAACTTGATTACTTAATTGACAAGATCCTCCATATCAAATCATCAAGAAAATTAATAATGCGGAACATACCTTAATTCTTTGGGAATAAATTCTTATTATTGTATCTTAATTCCAGATCTTGAATCTTGATTATTGACTCTTTCGGTTCTTGATTTTGAATTTGCTTCTTGCTCCATAATTTTGATTGTCTTGTTCTTCAATTTAATTGTTTATTAGATCACTTTAATTGGACTCAACTTTAAGATAATCTTATATATAATTAATTACATATGTAGACTCACATGACAAATTAATAAACCTAACATCGGAAGGTTCCATCTTGCAGCCGGACGACTATTTGTCAACTGCTCCACCAAATGGATGAAACAGTGAGGCGATAGGGCACATTCCTTGGTGTAATAGAACTGCTAATCTTACCCACCACGTTCACTTAATTCATATACATAGACTTGCCACCCAAGAATTTAGAAAAAGAAATTATTAACTAATCTAATATCTTGAGATTATATTTCTATATTCAACCAATGGGACTCCATCATGAATCTTAAACCATCAACTTAAATTTATTCTACCAAATGGTACCAAGGAAGCATAATTACACTAATACTATTCTTTATTCTTTTTTGATAATTTTTGTCTAAACAATGGATAGGTCTTCTTATCCATATGCAAAGAATGTGTTTCATATCTAAGCAATAAAAGACTTTGTTACGTCTTGCCTCCGAGGCTCAAAGAGAAGTTGCCACATGGACAAGAAGTCAATAAGGAAGACAAAGGAAGGTTCACAGGGTCAAGTAACGAAAAGTCAAACAAGGTCGAAGTCCTCACACCAAAATATGAAGTCCATGCTGAATCACTACTTCAAGGACGAAGCACTACAAACTTACGCTAAGGCTCTATGAAGCTTTCCGAGGCTCTAGACTCATTTGAGGTCCATGAGCTGACGTTGCCCCATGTTACAAATTCGAAGATTTTCTAGAAATGATTGATGTGACGTCTGTAATAAAATTTGCCAGTTTGTTAGCCTACTATTTAGAGTGGCTGACCCCTTGTTAATATATTAATTATATGAATAGAATATGATGGGACGTCCCAATATAGAAGATGAGACCACATGGTTCTGATCCAAATGGTCACCACTTCGGCCTAAGCAGTATAAATAGTTTCTCATTGTAAGTAATCGGGGTTGGCTCTTTTACAATAAAAAGGATGAGAAATATATACTTGAACTCTTGAGAAATCTATAGGAAACATTTAGTGGAATATTCATTGGTTATCTTTACAATCTTGTTGACCATCAACTCGAATAGACAACATAGTGATTCCAATATACATTTTTATCTATCATTCCACATAATTCCAGTCGATTGTAACATAAGATTATTTTGGTTTCTTGCTCGAAAATCATTGTTAGCGTGATTGCCTTCATTCTATACCATCGGAGCTTGAACATTTTTGTCTCTCGCTATAAAGTGTCTCCCGCGTCCATTTCCGACCAATTACTGTCATTACTCTAGTAAGAATGCTTCGGAACCGCAATTGACATGGCAAGAGTGGGCTCGACATTCGTTGAGTTCATTTTTTGGGGTCAACAAATTGGCGTCATCTGTGGGAAACCTGTATTTAACCACAAGAACACGTTAAGAAAAGCTAGCCAACAACTTGAGTTTGAAAAATGAGTGTCTTTGAAGAAAAGACCGATAAAAAACTCTCAACCCTTGAAAAAGGGAGTTTCTTGAAGAAAGAACGGTTGACAAATCTCGAAATCCAACACTCATTTGGCCCTTGTAGAAGGGAAAATCTTGTTAAATGTTTTCGAAAACATGAATTCAAATGATGAAAGTACACCACAAAGAATGAGGGGATACCCTGAAGAAGGGAAACCCTCGCGAGTTGCCCCAGCTGCTCGCCCACGACCCCCACCACATAAACGAGGATGATCTACAGGCGAGGGCAGGATCGCAGCTAGGCTCACCAAAGAAATAGCCACCATGGCAGCCAACATGAGAAATATAACTCAGCAAAACCTCGCCATGCAAGAGATACTAATGAACATGCAGGGATGAGGATGGTATCCTATTTCCCGATACGCAGTCCTTGAGAATGTATTCCCAGATCCCTAAGGATATTACCATGAAGAGGAAGAGGTCCAAAACTAGATGGATGGACATCATCATGTTGGGATGGAGGCTCCTCAGGAGAGAGTGGTAGAAGTGGACACGTTAACCCACTACACCTCGGAAAGACCATATGAAGCACCAATCAACTTTTCTCCAAACTACGAATCAGAAGATAGGCCTCAGAGGCCGGCTAGTGTCTTCAACAGGATAAGCCCAGGGTTGCCTAGAAATAGGCAAGATCACTCATCACATGATCCTAGAAATAGGCAGGCTTATCCTCCTCCTCTAGTACCTAGAAATAGGCAGCAAGAACCTTATTAATATGAGAGGCAACAACCAACCCATCAGGAAGAGCCTCAGGTCCATCCCCCTAGAAATAGGTGTGAGAGGAGGGACCAGTATAGGAATAAAGCAAGACATTTACAACCACCTCTCCAAACCCAACAAAGGGAGGACGAATACTCTGATAAGCCTCAGAGGTCCTGCTACCTTGATGACAATGATGATCATTCACCCTTCTCAAAAGCCATAAGAAATGCTCCTATGTTGAACTACTTCACTCTCCCTAAGATTCTCAAGTATGACGGGAGAGGTGACCCTGCGAAGCACATCAACAACTTTAAGACCCATATGAACCTGAAAAGGACCACCCCAGCCATGAAGTGTAAAGCTTTTCACTTAACCCTAAGCGGTGGAGCAGAAATTTAGTAGACAAGGTTACCAAAAGGCAGCATCCAAAGTTGGTCGGACCTCAAAAAGACGTTCCTGAAAATGCCCATTCAATGACTGCAAGACATATGGCAACAACAGGGAGATATGCTGAAAAACCTCTTGTCCCGCTTCACAGATGAAATGACCTACTATGTGCAAGTCACGGTGACTGCCTTGAGAGGAGGCTTGGACATGATCTCCCTCTTTTGGAGGGATATGCAAAATAAGGACCATGCCACTTATGACGCCCTATTAGAAATGATAAGACGCGAGATCCTCAATGAGGAATTGAGTGATCACATAAACAGAGCTAGCCATGGTCTTCTTCCTCCTCCTCAGATGCAAACGGGAAGGGGCCCTACTTCCCATCTAATGGACCATCAGGCACCCCTGAATCATAGACAAAAGTTAGTTGTAACAACAATCAATGCAGTACCGACTTTGGCTTATGAGGAGGTCAACCCTGATGCTGAAATGCGTCAATGTCAGCCCTACTCGAGGTACCCTTCAAGGGGACGAGGTAGAAGATGAGGCACCGAACTTAGAAATAGGGATGAAGTGCCTAGTTGTTGCACCTACCATCAGTCCCCTGGCCATCGCACGTAGAATTGTTGGGATATCATAAGACACTCCTGCAACACAAACCAAGGAAGGGGAAGATGCATCCAGAGAAACATTCCTTACAGACAAACCCAACATCATGGGAATAACGAGTAGCGTCTTGGTAAGTGACCCTCCAAGAGGGAGGGATAATGACACAAAAGTCCTAGAGAGGGCCAAAGGTAGATGTAAAGCCCCCATATGAAAAACGATCAAGAACTCATCGGGGAGATTGACAAGCTTATTGGAGGCCCACATGTTGAAGGAGAATTCGAAAACTCACAAAGGAGTTATGCTAGGGAAACAAGTGATCCTCCCATGACAAGCTATATAGTTAACCAATCTTCTACTAGAAGAGCAATTCCTCAATTATGTTCACTCAAGAAGATGCTGTGTGTGTACATTATCCACATTGTGAGACCTTAGTAGTAAGGGTTGTCGTAGCCCGCAATGACTTGAAAAGAATGCTAGTGGATAATGGGAGCTTGGTTAACATCATCTTTGGAACCACCTTTGACAAAATGAGAGTATATCATGAGTTGACTCCGATGAGCTCCCATCTGTACAGCTTTACAGGAGACAACATCATCCCAAGGGGCAAAATCACTCTAGCAATAGAGATGGGGACTAAACCTCTTATTGCCCGACACTTCAGGAAATTCTTGGTGGTTGACAACCGATCCACTTATCATGGAGTGCTTAGGAGACCCGCTTTGAAGGAGCTATGGGCTATCACCTCCATTCATCACCTGTGCATGAAATTTCCAATCGAAAATGGTGTTGCCACAGTCCGAGGCGATGATCGAGGTGCTAGGGAATGCTACTCAATTTTCTTTAAAAAAGTGGAAATAAGAACTGTTAATGTCATTGTCACAGACATTGACATGAGTGATGCCCCTAAACAAGGGGAAGACGTCGTTATAGCTGAGGCCCCTGAAGAGGGAGACATCCTCGATACCATCCGACCCCTGAAAAAGGGACGGCTACTGAAGAAGTAGCTTGCTAGAGGAGCTGAATCCTCTCATTATTGATTGCGAGCCTCAAACAACACCTATAGAAGAACTGAAGGCCTTCCCAGTAGACCCACATGATCAATCCAATCAATTGCAGCTGGGAAATAACCTCTCCATAAAGGTGAAGAAGGAATTGAAGGACTTTTTACTAAAAAATCTAGATGTTTTCGCTTGGAAGCATAGCGACATGATAGACATTGATCCAAAGGTCAACTGCCACCATTTGAACTTAGACCCAAAGGCTACTACACATAGGCAAAAAGGAGGGGCCTCAACCTGGAAAGATACGAGACTCTGAAGAAGGAAGTTAAGAAGCTGATTGACAGTAGGTTTATCCGGGAATTTGTGTATCCAAAGTGGGTCTCTAACCCTGTGTTGGTGAAAAAGTACAATGGGAAGTGGAGGGTTTGCATAGATTTCTCAAATTTGAATCAAGCTTGCCCTAAGGACATTTTCGACTTCCAAGAATAGACCAACTTGTGGATTCAACCGCTGGACATGAACTCCTCAATTTCATAGATACATATTCTGGATACAACCAAATCCCCATGTTCCCAAGGGACGATGAGCACACCTCTATTATCACCAACAATGGACTTTATTGTTACAAAGCAATGCCATTCGGGTTGAAAAATACAGAAGCTACCTATCAAAGGCTTGTCAACAAGATGTTTGCCGACCTCATTAGAAAGACCATGGAGGTCTATGTGTATGACATGCTGGTAAAAAGTCTGAGGGCAAGAGATCATGTTGCATACCTCGATAAAACGTTCAAAATTTTAAGAAGGTATCGGATGAAGCTCAATCCCTTAAAATTCGTGTTTGGGGTGTCTTCTGGAAAATTCCTAGGTTACATCGTTAACCAAAGAGTCATCAAAGTGAACCCTAAAAAGGTCAAAGCTTTGATTGAAATGAAGTCACCTCAAAAGCCAAAAAAGGTGCAAAGCCTCACTCGACGGGTTGTAGCCTTGAACCGCTTCACCTCCAAGGCAACGAACCTACCCTTCTTTAAAGTCCTCAAAGGAGGAAATAAATTTCAGTGGACAGAAGAATATTAAGTAGCCGTATAAGAGATGAAGAGGCACTTAGGTCAGGCTCCCCTACCCTCCAAACCTAAGGATCATGAAATATTGCACTTATACTTGGCGGTAACTTCCGAAGCCCTCGGTTCATTTCTAATTAGAGAAGAGAACAACCACCAACTTCCAGTTTACTACTTTAGCAAGGTACTCTTGGAAGCTGAAACTCGCTATCCCGATGTGGAGAACCTATCCTTACTAACTACATCCAGAAAGTTGAGGCCATATTTTCAGGCTCACATCATACACGTGCTGACAAACTTCCCCCTCAAACAAGTGGTACAGAAACCAGACGCTTTGGGAATATTACTCAAATGGGTTGTAGAGCTTGATGAATTTGAATTCATCTTTAAGCCAAGGGCATTCATCAAAGGTCAGGCATTGGCAGACTTTGTAGCCGATTTTACTCCAATTCTAGAAATGGAATAAGAGATGGAACCTGCTGAACCACCCATCTGGAATCTCTCAATTGATGGATCTTCAGGAGAAATAGGGTCAGGTGCAGGGGTCATTTTGGTAAGTCTGGAGGGATACAAGCTTACATGCGCTGTGAAGTTTAGATTTAAGGCCACGAATAATGCAGCAGAGTACGAGGCCCTTTTAGCTGGCTTGAGGATAGTAAGAGAAATGCAAGTAAAGAGGCTCGTCATCAATAGTGACTCGTAACTGGTTGTAAGTCAAGTCCATAGAATTTTCTTAGCTATGGACAAATCTATGGCAGCAAACCTGAAATTGGTGATGAACTTCATCACTTCTTTTGAGAAATTCGAGCTGGTGCAAATCTCACATTTCGAGAACATCATGCTGATGTGCTGTCGAAGGTAGCGAGTAGCAACGATTTCAAGCTACTCACGGTCGTACCCATAGAGCACCTAGTAAGGCCATCCATAGACATAAAAAACACAGTGATGTGGGTCGAAGATACTCCTCCATGGATGAAGCCTATCATATTGTACCTCAAGGACCAAACTTTACCC
This sequence comes from Fraxinus sp. D2006-0159, assembly GCA_903798375.1. NCBI lineage: Eukaryota > Viridiplantae > Streptophyta > Magnoliopsida > Lamiales > Oleaceae > Fraxinus > Fraxinus sp. D2006-0159. The sequence goes on along the minus strand of CAIGRQ010169878.1, from coordinate 8,046 downwards.
CTTGGGAAGGAAGAAGCTCAGAAGGAGAGCTGCCTACTTCATCTTCCAGGACGAGGTACTGTATAAATGAGGGTTCTAGTTACCTTTACTCAAATGTATTGGGAGAGAGCAAGCAAATCATGTACTCCGAGAAATCCACGAGGGAGTATGTGGAAACTACGCAGGAGGGTGGTCCTTGGCAAAACAAGTGCTTAGAAAGGGATATTATTGGTATACCTTGGAAAATGATGCACAACAATTTGTTAGGAAGTGTGACAAGTGCTAATACTTCGCTACTATCCAAAGGCAACCTTCACAAGAGCTGAGTGTTGTGTGTAGCCCATGACCATTTGCGAAGTGGGAGAATTGATCTCATAGGACCTCTTCCCAAAGGGAGAGGAAACTCTAACTTCGCGATTGTCACCATTGATACTAAATGGGTAGAGGCCGAACCATTTGCCAAGATTACCGAGGCCAACACCTCTAAGTTCTTATGGAAGAACATCATATGCAGGTTTGGAATACCCTATTCAATTATATCTGACAATGGCAAACAATTTGACAACAAGAAGGTCAGAAACATGTGTGAGGAGCGGGCATCAAGAAACACTTCTCATCCTCACATCACCAACAGGCAAACGGACAAGTCGAGGCAGTGAACAAAACGATCAAATATGCTTTGAAGAGAAAACTGGATGCTTTCAAGGGGACATAGGTCGATGAGCTTCCTCAGGTACTATGGGCCATCCGAACCACAAGTAGGACTGCTATAGGAGAAACCCCATTCTCTATGGCTTACGAGACCAAGGCTATGAGCCTTGTTGAAATTGGTCGACCATCTTCTCGACGATTACATTTTAATGAGATAAGTAATGAAGAGATGAGAAGATGTGGACTCGACCCTCTTGAAGAAATGAAGGACGACTTTTAAGCCAGATTGGCCATCTATTAAAGAAAAATGACTAAGTACTACAATTCGAAAGTAAAAAAGAATTCATTTCATTTAAATGAGCTGGTATTCAAAGGGTGTTCCCACCCTCCAAAGAGCACAGATCAGGAACCTTTGGGCCCAATTGGAAATGACCTATCACATCAACGAAGAGGTTCGATCAGGAACCTATAAAATAGAGGATATGGATGGAAAGGCACAGCCTCATCCGTGGAATGTAGAACATTTGTGCAAATATTACCAATGATGTAAGATATTTTGTATTTACAGTTTCTAATTTAATAAAATAACTTATGTTATATCAGTTATAAGTCAAAATCTCCGTCAAAGAAGGCTAAAAACCTCGAAGACGTTCATGCGAGGACGTACCGACCTTATAAAGGTAAAAGCATGAGAACAGTACAGAAGATTTCCGCAAATGACCACGTCTGCGTTTACAAAGTGTAACATGCTTCTAAAAATTAAAATTAGTATAGGAACCTTAGCATGGGCAAATCAGTCTACCCCATACCTGGGAAGAAAAGGCAAGAAAACCGTCCGCACTTGTGCAAATTATAAATAAAGCAAGAATAAAGTCTGAAGTGCTATAGAACTTCAGTTTCCACACATCAATGTGCTTGAGTTCAAAAACTTATTAAGGTACACGACCTACAAATACTTGGAAGAAATTCTAGTGTTTAAATTGCTATTTGAAGTATGATGTGAGGAAGGCTGACATAACCTAGGTCTCATAAACATGTTTGACCTTATAAGCATGATTAACTAGTTCGACAAATTATGAAATAATTAGGAGGTCTTCAGTATGCTTATTACTTGAAACTTGATTCTGAACTTATGTAAGTGATTCTGAATATGATGAGGATTAAGTCGGACCTCCCAAAACTTATAATATATTTGCAAGTTTAGTTATGTGGAGTTTGAGGCTCTTCCTCGTCCTCAAGAAACTCTGCCCATAACTTAGAAGTATCGACGCTTTGAGTGTTCACCTCCAGCCACTCGATCACCTCAATGTAAGTATACATTTGCCAATACTTCCCAAAATTTTGATATGCCTCGGTCGAGTGAAAGTTGGTAAGAAACGACCTCTTAACATCTCGATTGGCCTGTTCAGCATCACTCCGAACAGTCTTTACTTCTTCCGTCAGGCCAGCCACCTGGGAGGACAGCTCCCACACCTTTCCTTTCAAAATGGAAATTTCTTTATTTACCTTCTCTAGGGCCTCAGTTGCCAGTCTCTGATGTGCGTCCAAAGTCTCCACTCGTTTAGTCAGAGAGGCACCTCACTTTGAGACAGATGGATCTCCTTCTTCAAAGATTCATTCTTTGCTAAAACGGAGACAAGCTTCAATGACTCCTTAGAGTTTTGTTTCTTCAAGGCCTTCACTTTTACCTTTGCCTTACTAGCCGCCTCCTCAACCTAAGAGGCCTTATTCACAAACTCTATTTTTTCGTTGAAGGTTTTTAAAGAGGGCCTCCACCTATATGGCCATACCAAATGACCTCCCTACTTAAGCCACCATTGTGGCAACAACGTCGACGTCATCATTCTTCTCTACAAAAGATTGCCACTTCTCCATCTAAAGTTTGTGGAATGTGGTTGTTGTGGTTTGGACATCAGGCGGAAGAAGGGCAAGAGCCTTGGATTCGAGCTCATTGGTTCGTACGGCCGAACTCAGGTTTAACTTTGTCATTTCAGAAGTGGTGGAGTCACTTGAAGCCTTGGCCTTCTTTGTAGGAGCCTGCCTTGGGGGCTCCACAATGGTTGGCCTCTTCTTCCCCCCCAGAGGCAGCAGCCATCGAACTGTCCAAATGTTTTTTCCCCGTTGGGACTTCAGAGCGAGGGGAGTGACGTCTCTTGAGCCACATGTCCTATTGGGGATTGGGATCCTGAACTTTTTCTTGGGGTTCTCTTCCACTTTCTGTTTTTCCTATCCGATATAGGGGGTCGTCCCTCTTCTTAAGAGACAGCCTCCTTGCTGACCTTCTCAATTTTGTCCCTCACATGTTATCCTCCAATAGATAAGGGCTTCATCCCCTTTCCCGTGGTGGATGTGGTGGCAAGGATGGTGGCCATGTTGGGAGTGGGATACCTCATCTTTTCAAGGTTATCTGCAAGTAGGACGAACAAGGTTAGCAAGATTTGGTAAAAGAAAAATAACATAGAAATGAACAAGTGTGAGAGATTCTTACCCCTTCGTACCATTAGACCCAAGTCTTCAAAGAAACGGCTCAACTGGAATGGGCGATTGAAGTTATGGATGTCAGGTGATTTCTTGTACACTTTGGAGAGAGTGTCCCAATTACTCTCAGTAAACTCGAACCGTTAAACCGACCCTGCAAACACAAACAATAAAAGGTAAATATCAAACCTCATTAGTTCAAAAAACCAACAAAGAATGAAATACAGTCACGAGTATCAGAATAAGAAGTCGGGACATTGACTTGGGAGACAAGGTCACCCTCACATTCCTGACACTTCCTCCTGATCTAGAATCAGGTCTCCTTTCATCCTTTTATGGATGTAGGCAAGCCTAGGACAAAGGGAGAGTGTACCCCCCAAGGACATAGGGAATACCAATCTCGAGAGTCTCCTCTTTCCAGAGGAAGTAAGAGCAAACTAGTTGGGCTCAGACGTTGGGGATGAGTTGGGTAGAAGCTAGCCCGTAGAGTCTCAGGACTGTCAGGAAGAAAGGATGGATTAGCAGACGAAGTCCAGCCTTCAATAAAAACTCACTAACGACGAAGCAACCCTACGGAGGATAGTAGGCTTGCTCATTCGGAGATGGGAAAAGGAGTTTGATGTCGTAAGGGATCCTATATTTCTCCCTAAGGTTGGCTTAGTAGGTCGGATCTACCGAGGATGGGATTTTTACTGCCCCCCCAAGCTATACCGTCGTCCCACTTAATATCCCTAGAAACCGAAGCACTTCTTCTAGCCTTGACGGCCCTTATAAAGTCGGTAGTACTTGTAATTTGGATCCCCATTTCGTTGGCAACCTCACTAAGGTCTATATTCTCTACAGAAGAAGTGGAAGAAGCCATCAATTTAGGGATTGATTGAAAGCTTACAAATAAAGAAAAAAGAAAAAGAAAGAGGATTACAATACTTACGAGTTTCTTGAAGAAAAAAGAAAGAAGGAAATGAAAGCAACAGAGAAAAACATTTAGCGAAACTTCAAGGTAAACTTGAAGAGTTCTTGGGAAAGACTTGAAAAATTCTTGGAAAGAATCTAAAGACTCAAAGAAATTCAAAAGGCAGTAAAGCAAAAATTTGTACAAAAGTAGAAAAACCTCCCTCTAAAATCCATGCCTTTTATAGGCAAACATACTTGATCCAAGCCGATGGATCTTGATCTGGGTCATCTAGCCGTCCAAATTGGAGGATTCAATCTGAGCCACCCACCACGTCTAATGTTTCATCTTCAATGAACTAGATCACGACGTCTGTTCCACGCGCCCTTGTGCATCTGGAATTCATGAAATGCGTGGGAGATAACCATCATTGTACATTAAATACGACGACAGTTGCGTGTATTGCAAGTGTACCGCCCCAACTGTTTTCTCTTGGAAACGTGCCACAACATCAAATCATTAAGGCGCCATGATTAAGTATGCTTCATGTTTCTCAAACTCATTAAAATCAAAGAACACCTCGTAACCATTAATCTGAGGTCCTGAAAGTATTTGACCCCTTTCTTTACCTTGATTAAATAGAATAGTGCTTCAGGGATGGACGTGATGGCATTTCGGAAGACACAGCTTCAGATTGAACTGCTTCAGTATGCTTTTCTCGGAGAGTTTGAAAAAGCTCAGGAAATTTCCAAGTAAACAACTCGGGACGACGCTCGCGGAGGTTCCGTACCGACCAACCCTTCCAAAATTCAAAGTCCATGCATTACATTAATAATCATACCTAGACTTGGGAGACTATTGTTACGCCTCTTCTTCAAGGCTCAAAGAGAAGTTGCCATGTGGACAAGAAGTCAATAAGTAAGTCAAAGGAAGGTCCATAGGATCAAGTAACGAAAAGTCAAACAAGTTAGAAGTCTTTACACCAAAATCCGAAGTCCATGCCGAATCACTACTTTTAGGACGAAGCACTATGAACTTACGCTGAGGCTCTATGAAGGTTTTCGAGGCCCTAGACTCATCTGAGACCCATAAGCTCACGCTGCCCCATGCTACAGATTCGAAGATCTTCTAAAAGTGATTGATGTGACGTTTGTAATAAAGTTTGTCAGTATGTCAGCCTACTATGTAGAGCGGCTGTCCTCTTATCAATGTATTAATTATATGAATGGACGATGATGTAACATCCCAATATAGGAGATAAGGCCACGTGGTTTTCATCCAACGGTTACCACTTTGGCCTAAGCATATAAATAGTGTCTCAGTTTAAGTAAACGGGGTGACTCTTTTACAATAAAAAAGACGAGAAATAGATATTTGAACTCTTGAGAAATCTACAGGAAACACTTAGTGGAATATTCATTGGTTATCTTTACAATCTTGTTGAACATCAACTCGAATATACAACATAGTGATTCCAATACATATTTTTATCTATCCTTCCACATATTCATGTCGATTATAACATAAGATTATTTTGATTTTTTGCTCGGCAATCGTTGTTAGTGCGATTGTCTTCGTTCTACACTGTCGGAGCTTGAACATTTTTGTATCTCATCGTAAAGTGCCTCACGCTTCCATTTCCGACCAATTATCGTCGTTACTCTAGTAAGAACGCGTTGGAACTGCGCTTGACGTGGTAAGATTGGGTCACGTATCTGTCGAGTTCATTTTTTGGGATCAACAGACTTTGTTAGAATTGGGTTGTGACCTGAATTCTTGTTAAGTGTTTGATTGTAAATACTGTTGGAGGAGTATTTGGGATTTATAGTAGACTTGAAGATATCTTGAATGAGTATATTGTGATTTTGACTCTTATTTCATGCCAAATTCTTTATTATTGATTTTATCCATTCTATTGTGACTTCATCTTATATTAAACTTTTAATTAAAATTCTCCTAGTATGTTAGGAATTCTATGGTTATAAATATGTGGTGTACAACACATTGAAATTGGCCAATTGTTCAATTGGTTATTGGTCCAAAGCGATCCTTTACATCTCCTTATTATTGATTATACTGAATTCTCCGCCTCTGCTTGTGCTTTTCTCGAATTTGGGTTTCCACGTAAATTTTGTTTTCTATCCATTATTTTTATATTGCTCATATTATTCTTGTCTTTATTATTTGGCCGGTTCTCAATTGGTTCATAACAGACTTCTTATACAAAACATTCCCAATTCACTGATCTCTTTTACAATGCAAAATATACATATATTTCCCATTAACTTGAAACCAAGCATTTTGAAGAAAAATATCCAAAAGAACCTCTAAGTAATAAGGCCTTGTGAGTGTGTGAAGTTTCAACCATTTGAGGCAATACCTCAGCATCAGAAACACCAGAACGATCTGGTGTAATCTTCATACTAGCTCATATGACTGTTGGCGCATTAGAGTAATTATCAAAAACATTGTTGTAATATTCAAAAAAAAAAAAGAAAACCTGCGATTATAACCACAATTTTAAGGATATTGTAATTAAAGAATAAAATAGGCCACAAATCAAAGAAACTTAATCCGTCAATATAAAACTGATAGCATGCTAGTATTTCAACACTTAAATGGTAAAAAATAGACATTTTTGAGCTCTTGGTTTTTTTTTGGGACTAGTATCTTCAATGACATTTTTGAAGTTGTCATCACTCCAATTATTTGGGACACTACCAATGAACGATCTATATTTAGCATCTGACAACAAACACATAGTAAGGTTATGCCCTGCAGTAAAACATGTACAAAATTACAAAGTACTCACAAAACCAGTTCATCAGTCTAAGCTCGAAGAAGGTTAAGGCCCCTAAAAGTTAGCAATTGACCGGTTCACATCGCAAGATTTTCGTGGTAGCTAGTATTGGTTAAAGTAAGGCAGTGGTAAGAAATTTTCAGGAATTATGATGTTTTTGAGGATCTTTTTAGTTGACTTGGAGGATTTGGTGATTAAACAGGTGACAATGGTAGTGATCTTGGTGTAGGTTATGGTGTTGCAGAAGAAGAGTGGTGTTGCTGGTGGAGTTGCTTTTTATAGGCAAAATGTATGTGGTTGTGATCAACATCATAATGATGTTGGGGGCTTTGATTTTGGGTATGACATTGGTATATGAAAAGTGTATTTTGTACACTTATCTAAACCATTAAATTGGAGCATTTATTAGTGATTTGGATGAGATAGCTTCATTATGTGTGAATTGGAAGAAAGAAACGATATATGGGCAAAAAAAAAAAATTTAAAGTTCGGGAACCAAAGTGCAAACATTCAATAGTTGATTCGGACCATAAAATGATGATTGAATGTCATATATGATCTATTGAATGCAATTGGAGGCTGAATGAGTGAAATATAGTTAAAATATTTAATACAGTTTAAGTATTCTCACAATTCAATTTTCAATTGAAAAAATTACGCTCCGAACTTTTAGCTTTAGCTTGAGACCCATTTTTGGATAGCAAACATTTGAATTGGAAATTTTCTATCTGTAGAAGAATTGTATCCATTTGTGTTAACTTTATAATGCACTTTGAATCACCTCAATCGAATATCGAAAGAACAAATTATGACAAAAATACTAAAAGTTGTTCAGTACCTGAAAAATTACACTACAAAACTGCGGTATAGAAAGCCAACACGGTCGCACCATTTGTCGAAAAAAAAACCAAGACCAATTCCCATGCACTGCGTGGGAACGCAGGGTAAATCTTCATCTGACGGGCCAACTTTCCTTCTGTGATTGAATCTCCTTTGAAATTCAAATTGGACTTGTTTCTTGACCTAATATTTTACCTTTTATAAGTATAAGACATGGCTAAACATTGGAATAACTCTCTATTGCCTCTTCATACACAAGAATATCATCAAATTATTCAAGAACAAGATGTCAATTGATCACTTTGGAGAAATGAGATCAAACCCTAACAAGGAATTGAAGTTAAACCCTAACAAGCAAATCTCCCAGTGGCAAAGGGGAGGGCGGTTAGAGCTCAGCGCAGTAGTG
>CAIGRQ010169787.1:0-11361 GCA_903798375.1 Fraxinus sp. D2006-0159 | reverse complement strand
AAGTGAAAATAACAATTTTTTTGGAATTTTCAAATTTGGTGACATTTATGAAAATTTCCCATAATTTATTGATAAGACCATAACGTAGTTGTGAAGTTCCATGCTCAAAAGATAGGTGATTACATTATAGATATTGTACTTTATTTCTCAAGTTGTTGGTGTTGTATTAATAAAAATATTAAGGGGATAAAGAAATAGAAAAGTCGATAAAGGGGCATGAACAACTATGTTGTCGCATAGTTGTTCCTTCCAGCTTCTCCGTCCATTGCTTGAATCAAGTTGCTCCACTTCATTTCATTTCCCATACCCAACATAAAACTTGTTTATTTGCTTGTTGTGATCAATGTTTCGTCCACCATGACTTGAGCAAGTAATCACATTGCTTCTTTGACCCGCTTCGCTCGCATCCTATTCATAGGACTCTCCTCAACAATCAATAGATATGTGCACAGAATTTTCCTCATGTCATGGATCACATCATCCTCTCTCTCTTCGAAACAATTCAACCTCGAATCTGTACCTACATCAAAGAGAGAAAGATCAGAGACATTAAAGGTAGCCAAAACATTATACTTATCAGGAAGATCTAATTTGTAGGCATTAGCATTGATCTTTACAAGGATTTGGAATGAACCATCTCCCTGTGGTTGTAACTTCGACTTTCTTTGTTCTGCAAAATGATATTTCCTCAAGTGTACACAAACTCAATCTCCTGGTTCAAATGTAACACGCTTTTGTCCCTTATTTGCTTGAGAAGCATAATGCTCATTTTTCTTCTCAATCTAGTGTCTTAGCTTCTGATAGAAGGATCTTACCAACTCGAACTTCTTTTTTCCATCTAAACTACCTCTCTCATCAATAGGTAAATGAATTAAATCCAAAGGTGTTAGTGGACTAAAAGCACAAACAATTTCAAATGGAGTATAAGAAGTAGTGAAATGTGTGGCCCTATTATATTCAAATTCTATGAATGACAAGCAATCATCCCAACTCTTCAAGTTCTTATTGACTATAATGCACAATAGTTGTACCATAGTCCTATTAACAACCTCAATTTGCCCATCCATTTGTGAGTGACAATTAGTAGAAAATAATAGATTGGTTCCTAAATTATTCCACGAAACCCTCCAATAGTGACTAAGGAATTTAACATCCATATCCAATTCAATGCTTCTAGGAATCCTATGTAAGCGTACTACTTCCTTAAAAAATAAGTCAGCAATATTGGTGGCATCGTCAGTTTTATGACATGGAATAAAATGTGTCATTTTACTAAATCTATCTATCACCACAAATATCGAATCTCTTCATTTCTTAGTCCTAGGTAAACCTAACACAAAATTCATAGACACATCAACCCAATGGTCACTAAGAACATATAATGACGTATATAAACACTGACATAATACCTTAAATTTAGCCTGTTTACAAGTGATGCATCTACTACAAATCCGATCAACATAAACTTTAATCTTAGGCCAATAAAATTGTTTACCTAGCATTTCTAAGGTCTTCTTAACCCAAAAATGACCCATTAGTTATCCACTATGTGTTTCACGTACCAATAATTCTCTCATTAGACATTTAGGAACACATAAATTATTTTCTCGAAATAAATACCCATCATGATTATTCGTATATATTAGAAAAATATGGATCATTAGTATACATTTCCTAAACATTCAAATTCTAGCAATTTTGCACCTAAAGAAGTTAAAAGTATGTACCTCCTTGACAAAGCATCCGCTACCACATTTTTTTTACCTTGTTTGTACCAAATAACATAAGAAAATGTCTCGAGGAACTCCATCCACCTTGCATGTCTCTTGTTTAGCTTACCTTGACCCCTTAAATGTTTAAGGACTCATTTTCAGTGTGAATCACGAACTCATTGGCCATAGGTAATGTTGTCATGTTTTCAAATCTCGAATGAGTGCATACACCTCCTTGTCACATGTAGGATAGTTGAGAGCTGCTCCACTTAGCTTTTCACTGAAGTAGGCTTCGGTCTTTTATCCTGCGTCAAAACACTCCAATACCTATACTTGAGGCATCACATCCAATCTCAAAAGTATTGTTAAAATAGAGTAATAATAAAATCGATAGGTACACAACATATCCTTAATAATGTTAAAAGCATGTTCTTATTCGAGCCCCAATTAAATCCTACACTTTTATTTACAATCTTCGTGAGTAGTGTGACAAATGTGCTAATGTTTTTAAAAAAACGCCTATAAAAACTAGCTAACCCATGAACGCTTTTTACCTTAGTTATGCTTTTAGGTGTTGGCCACTCCTTGATGGCTTTGATTTTCTCCACATTCACTTCAATACCTTTCGTACTAACAACATAACTAAGAAAAATAACTTTTCCATGCAAAATACACACTTTTAAAGTTAGCCTAAAGTTGTTCTTGCCTTAAGACCACAAGCACACATATTAAATGTCCTATATGTTCATTTAGATCCTTAATATATACCAAAATGTCATCAAAGTAAACTATTACGAATTTACCTATGAATGCACATAAAACATGATTCATTAATCTCATATATGTGCTAGGTTCATTAATAAGACAAAATGGCATGCCTAACCACTCATATAACTCGATATTTAGTTTTAAAAGTGATTTTTTATTCGTCTCCTTCTCTCATTATAATCTGATGATAACCACTTTTAAGATCAATTTTACTAAACATGCATGATCCATGTAATTCATCTAACATATCATCTAATCTAGGAATAGGAAAATGATACTTTATCATTATATTGTTGATGGTCCTACAGTTGATACACATCGGCACAAGTAGCATTGATACGGCACATGGACTCGTACTCTCCCTCACATACCCTTTGCTCATCAATTCTTCCACTTGTCTTTGAAGTTACTTAGTCTCATCGGGATCACTCTGATAAGCCGGCCTTTTTGGAATGAAAGCTCCAAGTATGAAATTAATTTGATGTTCAATATGAGGAGTGATTTCTTGTAAACCAGTAAGAATATACGTCAGTTCTCAACTACTGCCATCTTCAACTCACTCCCTTTTGCAAAAAAAATTTACTTTCGACTTTTCTATCCTCTCATTAGAATTTTTCTCTTAACTCTCTTGTGGGTCTACTCTTTTTTCCTCACAATTAGCCATCTCACTATTTTTTAACTTGCTCTCTTATTGTGAAAGACCAATCTCACTCATTTTTTCTCTCGATCTTTTTTCTTCACTTTTTAATTTGATTTAATCTTTATACGCTTATTGTGGTGTCAACAGTGCAATAATAATAAATTCCTCATCCTTAGTAAAGTTATACCTATTTTTATATCCGTCATGAATCGTATTCCTATCATATTACCATAGCCTTCCCAATAAGATATACCCAGCATGCAAGGTATTACATCACACATCACTTCGTCTTGATACCTCCCAATTGAGAAATTCACCAACACTCTCCTATTCACCTTAATCTCTCTACATTCATTTAACCATTGCAATTTGTAAAGTCTAGGTTGTTTCAACATAGTTAATCCCAATTTTTCAACAAGTGTAATGCTAGTCATATTGTTACAACTACCCTCATCAATAATCATACTACATACCTTATTGTTAACATGTCATCTTGTATGAAATATGTTCTCCATTTGTTGCTCCAAGTCATCCACTTTGATTTGAGCACTAAGAGCTGGCCGTGTAACAAATAGCTCTCCCATTGCATATTCCACTTTCTCACCATCACTAGCATCTTCCAATTCTAGCATGTTATCATATTCACTCTCACTATCACTCGCCACTTCTCTATTGTCTCACAAAATCATTGTCCTTTTGTTGGGACATCGAGAAGCAACGTGTCCCGTTCCCAAGCACCTAAAACATTTGATATCCCGATTCCTATAGGGTTGGAATCTGCCTTAGGTATAACTTTGTTAGCAACTTTCTCTCTTCCCTTTAGTAGCTCAGTTCTACTTTTTGAAATAGCCCATCACCTTTATTGTTATCTTACTTCATTTTCCAAGAAAAGTTAGAACCCAAAAAAACTCGATGAATATCCAGTTGTCCCCTTCTTCTTCAATTGTCTTTCATTTTCATAGCTACATGTAGCATGTCTTCCAACTCCACATAATGTTGCAACTTTACCACATTATCTATTTCCCTATTCAAACTATTCAAAAATTGGGCCATGGTGGCCTCTATATTCTCCTCAACATTCGCTATAATCATAGCAATCTCCATCTCTTTGTGTTAATCATCCACACTCCTAGAACCTTGGTAGAGGATTTGCAATTTTTTATCAAGCTTCCTATAATAATGATTAGGCAAGAATATCTTCATCATGATAGCCTTCAATTCTTCCCATGTATTAATATGTCTCTCAAGGTTCCTCCTCCTAAATGTTACTACTTGATCTCACCAAATGATAGCATAATCGGTCAATTCAAGTACCGCAATCCTTACCTTCTTTTCCTCCAAGTAGTTGTGGTAATCAAATATCAACTCTACTTTCGTTTCCCACTCCAAGTATGCCTCTGGATCACTCCATCCTTTGAATGAACGAATGAATTGTCATTTTGATATTGCATATACTTCTATCAATACCATCTCCAAAAAGACTTCTACCCTTCCTTTCATGCCTAACTCCTCTACCCTCATTCTTCCTAATTCGACATCCACCAATGCATCCTCATTAATGTTACTATCCACTTCACATTCACCAGTAAAATTCGCTCTATGATCCAGCCTTCCTTGCCTCCTTGCATTAGGAATTTCTCTTTGTTATTCCCCACGTAAATTAGCAAATAATGTGTCTGCCATCCAATTTGTCTCTCACATCCTTAAACAACCTTTCGAACCGTCGTATCACCTCATCCAGCAAGTTGACTTGATTATTATTCCTGCTTGAAGTAAAATCGTCTCTATCCGACATCCTAAATCTAATTCAATATTTACCTCACGTGTATATGCTCATGCATCACTCAAATTGACTTTTTCAATCTATTAGTCTCACCACTCTTGTCTTTTTCCACTCAATGATTTCTTGCAAATGTTTCAAAGAACTAATTCGAACCCATTAAAATTCAATCCTTGTAGAGTTTCAAACAAAGAATTGAGTAAGAAAAGTTGACTCTAGAATGACTCAAGAAATAAGAATTGGCACTTCGAATAGAACACTAAGGAGAAATTTAAGAAGGTGCTTATTGAGTTTGAATTGAACACTTTTGATTTATTTTTTTATTTACTCAAAAAATTAAAATTGTATGTTGCTGGCAATTTTCCAAATTTTCAATATTTTTTTTTTTTTTGCTCAAAAATTCAACTCTTAAGAAATAGAAACTGATTTGGATGCTAGATTAGCACACAAAATAAATTTTAAATTTTTTTATATTATATGGATTGGAGACTCAAAAAAATAATATAACCTTGATTTTTTGGAGTATTGCTCTGATATCAATTGATGCGAACCCACATAGCAATAGTAGCTATGAAACCCTCACAAAATTGATTCAATTTCATGAAAGCCAAGAATCAATGTTTAAGTTTGATTGAAAAATATTGAACCAATGAACCAACACAATCGCTAACAATATATTGACTCCATGAGACTCAAGAATCCCACTCGATTTGTTTGAAAGCCACAAGAAATATTTTGAGAAATTCAGAATTAATTGAATGAAGAACAAAAAGAAAGCAATAATGCCTTGCAATTAATCTCTCATTTTTTGTCTATTGTACAATGAAAACAATAATCATATTTATATGAACGGAATTAAACTCTAAAAATAACAAAAGATGTCACAAAATAGAGTTTTAACTAAAATAAAAGATTGCGCGAAATTTGAAAAATTCGTAACCGAAAATATACTATGTAACCACATAGTGTAAATCTATAGGCCTTTTGAATTCCTCCACTGTGGGTTCGGTAAAGGAATAACTATGCGGTCAATTGCTTGAATCAAGTTGCTCCACTTTGTTTCATCTCTCATGCCCAACATGAACCTTGTCCATTTGTAGTGATCAATGTTTCGTCCACCATGGTTTGAACAAATAATCTCATTGTTTCTTAGACCAATTTCGCTAGCGACCGAGTCATAGGCCATCCCTCAACGATCAATACAGCATTGCTCAAACTTGCCCTCGTGTCATGGACCACATCAACTTGCCATGTATTTGTCTCAATTTTAATACCAAAACCACCCAATTTGTAAATTAAAAATCCACAAGGAATTCTTTTTGCCTTGTGGTTTGCCTATGACCACAAATACAGAATTCATTGCCAGGGATAAGATTGGTGAGTATTGAGTAAGACAAATCATAAGCTTCTCCAGCTTATTGCGTTAATTAAACTGATATGCTCTCCTTTCTAATTGAGTGTAAGAGTAGCTCGAGTTTAGCTTCACCAAAATTTTGATGTGTAATATTAAACTACAATTTATATGTAATGTAAGAAAGAAAAGGAAGATTTAATCCTCGTCTCCGAAGTACCCACGCTTTCCTACATGGAGAAAGGTTCATCCATGTAGGAGCTTCTCCCATGATGTTCAGCTTCACCATTGGAGGCTTGTGTTGTACGCCTCAGAGGATCAATGAGGTAATCCCTTTCAGGATCCGATCCTAGTCTCTAAGGCGCCTACGATGGGTTTGTCGAGGTGGTGGTGGAATGGCATGATCATGTGGTGGTGTTTTTTTTTTTTATTTGCGATGTGTTAATTAGTTTAAGGTGGTTGTGTTGCTGTCAGGTGGTTCTAGCGGAGATTGTGGTGGTGGTGGTGCTGTTGGTAACTTAATTGTTGTTTCATCACACTATTCATCTTTATGATTTGTGTTGTGAAAGTGGAGATGATACTGAATTAATCTAATACCAAATTGTTAGAGAAAATAAGAAATTATAGTCATAATATGAAATAATTGATCACAAAAATAAAATAATTTGTAGAAATTCAAGATTTTATTATAATATAGACAAAGAATACAAAGATTTGTTTACAATGTTTTAACTTCTTCCTCAATCATAATAAAGAGCCAACTATATACAGGGAACAAATAAGTCCAAATCCTAATAGTAGAATTGTACTTGAAGTAGAATACAAGAAACGGAGTCCAAAATGGAACACGGGAGAAAAAACAGCATTGTGGCGCCTTTGCAGCACACTGCTGGCTCCCATGCTTTAGGGTGTCGGTTCCATGTCGTAATATAAGGCTATCGGCGCCTAGGCACCTTTCTCCGTCCCAATTACCTTCCAAAAATGTTTTCTTCATTTCAAAGTTTTCTTCACATTAAAAATAAATTTCAACTATCAATTGGAGTTCCAAATAGAATTTCAACTAGAAATTGTCAAATAAACTTGAATAAGATTCCACGATAGCATTCCAATCATCTTAACATGTACTTTAATTAGAAATCTCAATTATCTTTAACAAATAATTTAGGTCACGTCCAAATTCTAACAATTTGCTTATATAGTCTTTTTTTTTTGGATAGTATTTTATGATAATCGTTGCTAATCCATAATTCTGGGAAAAAGGGTGAAAATTACGGGGAAATTAGATTGGGACATTGATTGTTATCTAGTTACTTGTAGAGGTCCAGATGCTGATTTTATGTTAAGCACCGATGACATGTTATATACATCCATTGGTTGATTTTAGATTTAATGCTGACGTTCACCATAAGTTCATTTACCAATGGTTGTATATAACACGTTACCGGTACTCAACATACTCATCTTATGTTAAGCACCGATAACTTATCATATACACCAATTGGTGGATTTTAATTTTAATTCAAATTTTGAGATCCATCATAAATTTATCCACCAATATATGTATATGATAAGTCATCGGTGCTTAATATAAAATGAATAATGATGCTCATTTGATCATTCCTGTATATATAATTTTTTTTTAGTTTTTGGCAACCAAAAAAAAAAAAAAAACTTGAGTTATTAATGATTTATTGTTGATTACACAAATAATTACTTTTGTGTTTTTATTTTTATTTTTTATTAGGCACTACATTTCTTTTTACTTTTACTAACACACAGTATTGATATCGGTTTTGGTATTGTAGTTATATCACTTCAATGAATTAGTTGTTCCAATCGAAAGTGAAGCAAGTATTTTGGTCATTTTTTATTCAACTTCTTACGTTGCCTTTTATGATTATGTAACTTATAAGTTTTCATAAATGAGTCAAATCGATTCATTTGAAAGTTGAAGTGGTTAGAGGAACACATAGGAATTTAACTACCATTTAAAAGAAGATATGTACTACGGAAATTTAAGATTACAGGGAATAACACAAAAATGCAAATTTCAGAATTAGCATCAGACAAGACATAAAGCCCCAGTTTGATAGAAAACAAAATTTAGATTTTAATTTAAATTAAAGTTAACAATTAATTTTAACCACACATCTTATAGGACTCGTAACTTTTCAACATCACATTTCATGAACTTTTATTAAAATTTACAAAAAAAAATTAATTTTATTCCCATGGGCAAAGTATAATAATCTCAAATTATATATAGTATTAAGAGATAGTCCACAAATATCACAAAGATGAAGGAAATGTAGAACGAAGCTCTTATGTGTAAGAACACAAAGCAGAAGACTAATAAATTAACTCATATACTGAATGTTGTGCCTCATCTGGCGAGGCACCAGTCAAATAACATGTGGCAGAATAATACAGGCATATACTTCACATTATCCTGATAACGACAATTTTGGTCGAACCGATATGGCTAGGCCGAACCCATTGGCTACAACTGAGCCTCCATAGCCAAGGACTATTGATAGAGGCATCCCAAAGGAGATCTTTATGCAGATTCTGCAACAAGTGGGTGATAAATTGACCTTATTTATTAAACATAAACTAAAGTTTATCCCTGGTAAAAAAAAAGCTCATTATGTTTGTCTTCGTAGCATGTTTGACTCAAGCAATTAAGTCAATATGGTTTCTCATAACTTGGTATCTATGGTCAACTGACTTAGGCCAATCGGCCTAAAGCTCACTACAGTGGTCATTTTAGTCGCTTAATGAAGAAGAAACTGCACTTAATATGTGAAAAATAATAATGACCCTACAATATTGAAAGTTGTGAAAATATATTATGCTCAAAGTCAGTGGGAGAAAAGAAAATTTTCATACAAAATGAGCTTTTCTGTATAGGTTCTAATGTGCTTTAAATGGTTTGACTTTTATAAGTAGAGGAATACGCTTATCGACAGTGATGTTTAGCGTGTCATTTCTTACAAAATTAAGGTTTAGAGTTCTACTTCAATAGGATTAGTGACACTTTACACATGAGTCACTTATACAATTTACTCTATGTTAACTTGAGTTACGTATAAGTGAAGGGTTACCGTTCATTTCTTATACTTATGCATGTTAACAACTACATTTTTGGATTATTATATGTTAATTATCGATTTCTTGTCATTTGTGACAAAAATGGGGAGTAGTATAGTTTGATTTTAAGTTAACTTTTAATGTTACAATTTTGATTCGGAAGAATATAATGCACGTTTCAGCTAGATTAAGTTTTGATGTTTCGTGATATCAATGTTTCTTTTGATATGTTTGTTTACATTGATAATGCATCTTAATTTGATGTATGACTAATGATTAACTTTTTAATTATGTTTATCCATATTACTGTTTTATGTACTTTTACACTGGGTATAGAGTTGTCTGTTTCAGGAAACAAGTTTACAAAGAAAATGCATATTTCAGTCAAGACAGTTGGTTTGATAGTAGTTGTTGTCTCGTGTCTTTATTTTCACTACCTTGAATTTAAATTTGTTGTTTTTTCACATAATGTCAAAAGGGGGGAGCTTGTTAGATTTTAAATGTAAATGGAAAATCTGTAAACAAAAAGAACTAGATTTATTGTGTTGTAAAAGTCAAGAAGTAAGTTGCAAATACTATTAATTGAGTTGTATTAGGTTTAGGGTTCGAAAATGGAAAGAAGGAAAAAAAACGGCGCTGCAATTTCACTAGACTGTAGCCATGACTTTGCTCGAGTGGCAGAAACAGAAACATTGTCGCTAGCCTATGACTTTGCCTTCACTCAAGCAACACACTGTCGCTCATCTGTTGCCCAGCATTCACTCGAACGACAGGGCTATCCGGAGAATTTTAATTTGTATTTTTAAGACTTTTTGTCCAGCTCATCCAACCCTAAACCTACAGTATAAATACCAGAAAGCATCTGAACGATTTTTCTTAAGGTTGGTCATTGAGAAAATTCTAACTGATTCATATCATCTTCATCAAACAAGCTTTCAACCTTTATGTTTTGATTTGTTTTTGGCATTGAAAACATGAAACCTATAATCCAAATACCAAACTGCTACTTCCTACACATTTGTCAGAGTTTTGAAAATTAAAGAAAGGTGGCCGGAGTTCCAATTGTTGGAGAACTCGAAATCCTTCGTTGATCCATAGGAGATGGACGAATTCATAAAGTTGGGAGTTGGTGCAAGAGTATGCAATCAGGAGGGCTGTGGGAATTGCAATCAGGAGGTCAAAAGTACTAGTAGTAGTTGTGTCTGACGGATTATAAGTTCATAATTCGTTTATAGTGGATTGTTGACGGGCAAAGTGCCCGAAATTTTTACCTAGTTAGGATTTCTCCATGATTATTCTGTGTGTTGTTACTATTTTCATATAAATGCGGTAATTCAACATCGAAAAATTGGATTGTTTGATTAATCATCTAGCAATAATTAAAAGTGACTTGTTGCTATTTAATTATTATTTTTTAATTCCACGTAAGCACCTATTCCCCCCTCCCTCCTCTCTAGATGCAGTTTGGGTCGAACCTCGTAATTTCAAGTTTGGTTCATTGATAGAAATAGAATTGGTTAATGACCTAGACTAGCTAAGGAGCACTTAGGGATGGCAATTCGAACTGTTAAAATTGAAAACTGTGGTAAACTGAACCGAATAGGGTGAAAAAAATCGTACCAATGGTGCAATGGGGCGGTTATGGTTTTGATTTTAATGAATCACTTCATNAATGGGGCAAAAAAAATCGAACCGATGGTGCAAGAGGGCGGTTATGGTTTTGATTTTAATGAATCACTTCATTTAGGAGCGAGTATGGTATTTAGCGATGATACCCCGCCCTGAACTGATTACCTGTTAAAAAAATTTATTGGACAATTGGGTTTTCCATTATTCTTTCTCAAAATTAATTGGGCAATTTTGACAATTGGGCTTCCCAAAATTCAAGCCTAATTAACATTAAGTAAACCCTAACCCAATAACCCAGCTCACTGCCCAGGTAGCCCAATTTCAATATACCCTACACGTTAAATTAAAACACGAGGTTATAGTATCCAGACTACACTTCTCCACCACTCAA
>CAIGRQ010169765.1:0-11909 GCA_903798375.1 Fraxinus sp. D2006-0159 | reverse complement strand
CATAGATTTATTACAAACTATTATTGCTATTCGATTAACGTTATTTTAACTTTAACTCTATCAAACAAGTAGTCCTCGCGGATTCGACACTCTACACACTATTATATTATTCGTTTACGATCCCGTTCACTTGCGGGAAATCAAACGATCACCAAGTACGAAGCATTTTTACAAACTTATCATTTTCATTTTCATTGAGCCAAAATTTGGTCTCAATACCAGTTACATAATCCCACAATGATTTTCCTTTCAAAAATTTTTCATCACAATACTCCAATATAAATAATTTTTTCCATCTAGTCTCACAGTAATCAACTGAAGCGAATCATCCCTTACAACCTCCATCACAAAGGATTCAACAAACAAACAATACAACAATACATACAAGGGAACCACAAGGGTACTACAAGATCTCAAAGAAATACCTTCCCACCTACTTCAAATCCACAATCCAACTCTTGTTGGTCTCATCAGAAAACCATTTCAAATTAAAGTAAATGTCATCCGCGCGATTGTAGGCATTAAAAGTAGTGGGTCTATTTTCATTCAAAGTCTAAATTTTCCAGATCACTGACTCGCTTGTCAATATTACGAAGCATGAATGGAAAATCGAAGCATCAGGTGCTTACTTAACAAAAGAAACAAAGTCTATTAATGAAGTAGTACCTGGATGAAACACAACTTCTACGGATGCTCTTCAGATCAAATCCTTTATGAAAGGGTTTGTTTCTGAAGACTGCTCCATTCGCCCTTCAACAACCAAGGAAGAAAGCTACGTACGCCCTCATCTAATTCCTTTGAGACTCAAGGCTCTGATACCATGTAGAAATTGAAAAGGCAAGATGAAGAAGAAAACTAATGGCAGCAAGGATTCCAAAACCGTAACTGAGTGTGATTAATTGTGTGNGGCAGCAAGGATTCCAAAACTGTAACTGAGTGTGATTAATTGTGTGAGAAAAAAGAGATTACAAAGGGGTAAAAAGCAAATAAGGCAAAAATATAAAACTACCTTAATCAAGTAAATAAAACTACCAAACAACCATTCTACCCTTTAACATCAAGAACCTTCGATAGTGCGTCAAAGATGCAACATATGAATAGGCATACCAGAGAGGTTTTCGGAAGAAGTTACTTCACGTGATAGGAAGTGTAGTCGTCGGGAAGATAGAGAGTGGATAGTTCGATCTATACCTCTTGTAATAGTCATATATATAAGGAATCTGAGAATTAGCTTATAATGTTGTATGAGTTAGATAATGATCATAAGTATCTACCATTTCCTAGGGAGATCAAAGAAGAACCAGTTCCAGATAAATTTGACAGCCCAATTATGGAGAAATACAGTGGTATGCCACTTGTGCGATATGACACAAATGCGGTTGAAGAAAGTGAGCTCTGAACTCAAGTTCCAAGGCTTCCGTCTGACACTAGATAGACCTGCCAAATGGTTATATAGCAAGTTATCACTAGGATCGATTCGAAGTTGGTCGTAGTTGAAACAAGCTTCCTAGATGCATTTGCAAGTAGTAGGATGGGACAAACCCCAGCTAAGAGACTGAATTGCATGAGGCAAGAGGAAGGCGATTCCCTTAACAGCTACTTTGGCGATTCAGTGCTGAGTCAATCACTTGTGAAACTATATTTGACGAGAAAGCTTGGAATGCCTGGTGGAATGGCTTACTGATGGAGACTCCCTTTGATGGGATGTCGGTACTAAGAATTCAATTTCTTATCACCAGCTTGTGATCCTGATACAAAACGAAATTCAGACGGAGGATACAATAGAGAATCACAAGAAGATAGAGCAGGGACGAACTCTTAAGGAAAAAGTCTCGACATATGCACTTGGACTTCCTAAGCATCGGTACTCATACCTCTTCATCTCCCTCAATGATCATAAAGGCAAATACATGCGATTTCTCCAGTTCTATCGCAAGTGGGAGGCGAATCACCTCCTTCTCCTGAAAATCGAAAAGTAAAATTTTGTAAAATTCATTATAGTAGAGACCATGACATGGAAGAATGCTTCGAGGTAATTAGGATTGTGAAGCTACAAAATTAGGAGGCAGGTACACACGAAAGTTCCAAAAGTCGAAAGCCAACATACCCAAGCGAGAAAGAGCGAGGTCGAGGAGGTAAGCAAAGGCAGGTGGACTAATCGCAAGCATTGGCAGGCACACTTTCGACCTCTTATAAAAGAGATCCATATAATAATTGGAGGTCTTGATATTGGTGGAGAAACAATGAATGTGCAAAGTAATTATGCCCCAGAAGCTAAGAAGCCCATGCTGGTAATCTTTTGGATTCAAGTTATTTTCAATCTGCATCTCTTTAAATCACATTTAATAGTGATGATGAGCAGTGAATCATATATCCCTACTATGATACATTGGTAGTACCGGCTGTAATAGCTCATAACGGCCTAAGCCACTTGTCAATAGATAATATTATCTCACTAAACATTTTGTTTGGGAATGCTTTTGACCAATTGTGGGTGGATCATCCGTGGATATTCATGGTTGAACCCCTTTACAGATTTACTAGAGACGGTGTGATCCCAATGTGACATATTATACTGGCAATAAAGATAGATTAGGAGCCAACTATATTCTACGGGTATATAGACTTCCTAATTATGGATAGAAGGTCCGTATACAATGGAATCCTTGAAAGGCCCGTCCTGAAACAGTTAAAGGCAGTAACTTCAATCCAGCACTTATGCTTAAAATCTGAAACTCCAAAAGGGATAATAAGGTCAGGGATAATCAGGTAGCTGCGCACAAGTGCTACCTTAGTATCCTAAGAAAAATAGCCTCAAGGGCTTCGATAGTCACTACTACCTTGACAATTGAAAGGAACATGCTTGAAAAACCTCATTCAGGAAAGTAAATATCCAACGCTGTGAATGATGGGTTGAAAAATCTATCTTCTAGTAAAGATAACTTTGCAAATACTAGGAGAAGCATGGATGAAAAAGAATTGTTAAATAAAAACTGGACCTAGTTTTGTGAACAAAAATTGAAAGGCAAGCCTCTTTTTGCCTATAGTGAGATTTCAATAAAGGACAAGGTCAATCCTGCCAATGATTCTCCGAGTAACGACGAAACTCTTTCTGCCAACAAAGCTATAAATGAAGGCAAAGTCCGTCCTGCCAAAGAAATCCTATTGAAAGGCAAGATCAATTTCGTTAAGGGAGAGTTGGATTGAAATTCCTTCCCGAGAAAGCAAAACTATACAAGGCGAGCTCATGTTCACACAGTAAGAAATTGTCATGATAGAAATCTAGTGTAGTTACATGAGAAAAATACTTGTAAATGAAAATTACGATAGAAGAAATTTTAATAGTATGTTTTACAATACAACATCGTATGACGTATATATCAAGAGTTCTATTACGAAATTATTTACATACAATTATACGAAATATAGTAGACGACCAAAAATAAACAAACAAACCCACGAAACAACAACACAGTGTGATATTGAATAAATAAGTGAGAATTGAGAAAGTAATTTAAACTCGTACAAAGTGACAAAAAACAACAACAAACAATAAAAAGATTAAAGTGGAGTGGAGCCAGAAAAATGTGCTCCTCCTAAGTATCAGTTGGCTATGAGAATCCACAAGTTAAAAAGGCTCAACGAAAGAAGAGAATTATTTGAAGCCCTAGAAGAGGCCAACAGAGAGACTTCTGAAGGCTAGATGTAATGACATCTATTTCACGAACCTCTAAAAAAATCCATGTTTCATTCAAGATGAAAAATCCTTATAATATCAAGAACCTTGTATCTTCCTTCCTGCATATATTCATAGAAAACCTTGGCTTCAATAGACTTCATTTTAGCAACTACAGACTCCACAGTAGAAAGTTTTGCCTCATTGCTTTTCAACTCTTTACAGAGGAAAACGAGTTCATTCCATGCCTCTTTAAGATCTTTTACTATAAAAAAATAATTGACTTTAGCTATTTGAAGTTCCTTCTTCAGTAATTTTGCAACCTATTTGTTCGGCACATGATCGATTATCTAACTTAGTCTGCATTAAATATTTGGAGAGCCTTCTAATATCGGCTAGCAAAGAAGCTTCTATATTAATGTAATTCTCAATGTTTTTGCACATGTTTTTATACTGTGTTTTCTCCTCCTCCTCAACAACATACAACTTCTTTTGGAATGTGTCACATTTTTCCTCCAAGGACTGAACCTTCTTATCTAAACTGTTGACATGAATATAGCAAAGCTCATACTCCGATTGGTGGTCTTGGTATAATGTGTGGGAGTAAGTTTCTCAACCAATTTTTCCCAGGACCGGTTGAAATAGGTATAACATGACCTTATAGTCTCAAAGGGATGAAGTAAAGATAAAATCCCTATATCCAGCTCATTGCAAAAGCGAAGACTAAGCAAAAACCCAAAGTTCCCTTTAGAGGGGTCCTGGCATGGATGGGCGAACAAGGTTGCTAAATTTCTGAGGGGCAAAGACCCTTAAACAAAACATCGGCAACAGGGGACCGTGGCCCCCATGACCCTCGTGGGGGATATGCTATTCAATTGTATCCCCAAGAAGAATGTGACTAGCCCTTTTAGGTTTGTCAAAGCCTAAACTCTTAGACAAATAAATCTTCTAGCGCTTAGAAGGGTCATACCAAAATCAATCCGCGCTAAGAATAGGAAAAGTTGGGCACTAACCAAAAATAAAAACCTCAAAATTAGAAATAAAAGAATCTGTAGTGCAAACTCACCTATCGTAGTCTAAACACTAATGTTGTAAAAATTTGAGTTAAAACGATGAAGTAGTCTTTCGGCTTCTTGAACATTAGAAGACAAGTTAAGAATATGAGTTATTAAGGCGCGAAGATCGTCAAGAGCTCGACTACGAAGCAAAATAGGTGGTTTACCTATAGCATAACACCATAATAAGAACATAAACATTTTAAATAGAAAGATAAGTAATTAATTCTTATTGCACTCATCATAAGCTCGAGGCATATCAATCGAAATGTTGGGATTACTAGGTTGAATTCCCAGTTACCTCAAACGAAGAAAAAATCTCTTTCCAGTCATGCACTTGATTAAGAGTAATTACAAATTCTAGACAGGTCTTAGGGAAACGAGGGAAAAGGGAATAATATCATTTTTGAGGGCTTTCGAGACTTTCCATTGGCACGGGGCAGTAGATAGAACGAAATATATTCGACAAAAACTCCCCTTCCAAACCCACAAATCCCCATAAAAAAATACAACCAATTGAGCCTACTTGCTTTGAGAAATTTGGTTAGGAGCAATATTTAAAGAGGAAAGAACATCTGTAAAAAATGATGGGAGATGACTCTAAGTCCCATATCCATCGAAAGTTTATAAATAACTATGCAATTAAAGTCCTAGATTTAATATAAATAAACTATGCCATTCTGATGCCCACGTCCCCCACGCCTATAAGTTCGTAGCCTGTAATGCTATAAAATTAAAGTCTTAGATTTAATACAAATAATATAATTGGATTTTGGGGACTATTTGTTGAACATCGAAATATAATTCGTGAAGCTTATCAACTGATGGTGAAGTGCAATGCACTACACGAGGGAACAAGGGAGTAAAAGGTTCGCCCAAAATAGGGGAACCTTTCCCCCAATCCGGGTTGGCTACAAGTTGTTGATAAAATATGTCTGGGTCAATGATTAAAACATGATATTCTTAACAGAATCATCTAAAAGTTAACTAAAACTCTGAGGGGTTGCTCAATTGGTCAGACATTGGGTTTGCTCCCCAATGGTTACCAGTTCGAATTCCCTTAGGGACATTGAGGTGAGTACCAGCTGTAAACTTTAGGGTCCCCTGGGATTAGTCGAGGTGTGCGCAAGTTGGCCCGGACATCCACGGTTATAAAAAAAAAAGTTAACTAATAAGAGGTTTTCATCTGTAGTTTTCTCTAAATAATTGAATTACCCCAAAACTCAGAGGAAAAACTATAAATACTCTCACTTTTGAAGAGAAAAGCATGCAATTTAAATATCTTTACCCCAAATAGCCGTTTTTCCTCCTGCTCCAAATTTGAGCATCAAAACTAGTAAGTTTAGGATGTGATAGTCTTGGTTAGGTGAGAAAATTTGTTGATCTGATTTCTTTCGTCAAGAGGTTCGAAGCTCGGATGTCAATGTTGTATCTATTGGAGTTCTATATTTGATATCGATGATTTTGTACATTACCAAGCATCCTAAAATAGTGGACTATGTATTAATGACAATCATTGACTTGGGTGAAGTAGAAGTTTTCCGTAGGGTAAAAATCTATATAAATGAACATCAAAATACAATAAGTTTGTTATGACTGCAAGATCCAATAAGACAGATAGTGGAAGAAAAATCTGAATTATATAGGTTGAACGGTTTCTTACTTACGTTTCAAGTTGGATCTAATGATTACATCCTTATAAATTGTTAGGGGATAAATTCTACATAGAATAAAGATGAAAATGTAGATCAATATATGAAGGCTTGAGTTGCTCCTATTACATTTTTAATATGTAACTCCAAATCTTAATATGGTACCAGAACCAAGTTAAGTTCCAACGAGCAATTGATTCGATTAAGACTCAATTTTAATTTGCTCAGACGAACCACCATCGTATGTGGGTATGTTAATAGATAAATCCCAAATCAAATAAAGATGAAAATATAGACCAATATATAAGAGTTTGAGCTACTCCTCTTGATAATATTGATCTTTTAAGATGTAACCCCAAGTTTTAATACATATATAACTGTGTAAGAAGATCAAATCGTCCCTTTCTTGAATAGTTAACTGGTGTTTTGTATGTAACAAGCTCTATGTTAGCGGATAATGTTTTCGGTGGTCTGATGTGATCATGGTCCTCTTTCATTAATGTTTTTCCTTGAACATGTACATTTTCGTTTAACTAATATTTATGTTCATTGCATTTACAATTTAACTTCTAAAGTTAGAATATTCATTACATAAACCATTATGGAACTAATAGACTCAGAGATGTCTCAAGATTACTGTGGGGTGATGATGTTTTTATTTAAATTGGCATTCACGATCAAACCAACACATTAAATTCGATGCATGTAACTAGGATGTTACACACCAACCAGTTGGTTGTTCTTGTACTGCCGCTTCAAAGAATATCATGTGTATAATGTTGTACTACACTAATCAAATCATCGTTGTTCGACTCACATTATGTACTTCCATAAATAGGTGTGATTACTCTTGTATGTTTTGGACTATTTTCATTCAGAAATAGGCACAATTAGTGGCTAACATTTTGGAACGATTTCGACTATCGAACTGAAGTTAAAGCAATTAAAGTTCGAACGCATAGATCATTGATATTGTATTGAGACAAGACAACTAGCATGTTCTTAAACTGATTTGAAGTCCGATGTTACATACTATGAGATAAGAGCTTTTGTTAATAAATTCAGACTTTATTGGAAATCTAAGTAAAAGTAAGTGTAGTAATTGTATGGAGCAACCAACGAATTCTGTTCAGGTCTATACTGCTGAGTCAGTTTACCAATTAGGTTGGTCCAAAGGGTATTACTAGTCTTTGGAAGTGAAAAGACAGAGATTCTATTGGGAGATATGGATATATAAGTAAATAGTAGCTTCTCGTGTCTTTCTCAACAATTGACAGCGTCTCAGTACACAATTTACTTGTACACAACGTTACTTTTAAAAGTTTACTATTTCNCCAATTAGGTTGGTCCAAAGGGTATTACTAGTCTTTGGAAGTGAAAAGACAGAGATTCTATTGGGAGATATGGATATATAAGTAAATAGTAGCTTCTCGTGTCTTTCTCAACAATTGACAGCGTCTCAGTACACAATTTACTTGTACACAACGTTACTTTTAAAAGTTTACCATTTCAAAGAGTTAAATACTTATCTGGTCATCTATATTTTACTTTATTGTTTGTGTTTGCACAATGCTTCAGCCACCTCAAGTCTATCCCACCCACCAACAGCCATCTCTACTACTAGTACTTCCACAGGCTGTACCTCCACCACCAGTAGTTTCACCGCCATAACTTCCACCGATTATACCTCCACCACAAGCATCCCCTATACCTGTCCAACAGCCACCACCAACACCAGCCCTAGCAATAAAGGTACCCACTCCAGCATCCATAATACCCCCACTAATTCCACCACCTATGGCACCACCAGCGCCAATGCCAGTAGCAGCAGCACCACCACCACCACCACCACCACCACCTATTGCATCACTAGCTCCAGTACCAGGTTTTGTTTCTCTCACCTGCATCAACATCTGGTATGCACAAAAAAGGAAGCATAAGAATAGGCACAGATATCATCATGCACCAGCACCTGCAAAGACTAACCTGAGCCTTCCACCACCACCCATAGTTCAAGATACCGAGGAAACAACACCAGCACCATCTCAACAGTCTCCAACCCTCCACCCCACCTATCAAGAATGACGGATCCATGGTTTTGGGACGATTTGGGGATTTTTCTTTGTAATCTATTGGTTTGGGGCTTTTGGGGTTTTGAGACGTATTATTTACAGTGATTAGAGGTTTTAATTTGGTTAAAGCGTATTAATCTAATTTGTTTTATTTTTAAAGTAACTAGCCTAATTTCCCCTAAAATGTTTTGGTCAAAAACTTGGGAATATTAAACTCTATACCCTAAATATAATCTACTTTTGAAAAATCATTTGAAAAAGAATTCCAAAGTATAAAATACTGTGTTTTTTCATTAATTTTAAAACTAATCCCTAATCCTCTTTATTCCTCTCTTTGTTCCGATGAATGGATCCATCGTGTCGGAGGCGCAATCTCAATTGTTTTGACAGGCACAAGGTCGTGATATAGTGGCCATTAATGACAGAGATTCCAATAGCATCTGCATCACCGTTCATCTTCGTATCTTGATGCAGCGATACCACTTTGCTGGCCAAACGACCTCTTATAGCATGACAACAGCTTCTTCACCTCTCTATCCAACTTTTCATCCAAGTCCCATTTTCTTTAGCTTTAGGGACACTAAACAATTCGAGAAACTAAATTTCTTCTCACTTTCTACTATGGGCTCTTCACCCTCTTCTCAAAAATCAGATATCAATCAAGGTCTTTCCATCTTTTATCTCATTTCTTCATCTTTTTGAATTTTATTACCTGAAATTTTTTATTTTTGTTCTGCAATTTTTGCTGGAAAAATTTTGGACGATTTGTAGCTACTTAAGGACTAAAAAATAGTAGAAATCAACTTTGCTTACTAACTGTTTGTTTCGTGGTTCAAGTAAGAAAATTCATGGAATGCTATATATCTTCCATCAGTAGGTTAAATGTGTTGTATATGTTTTTTTTGGGATAAATTATAAATTAAATAGCTAATGAAGATAATACGTGGATACTGTTATTTCTTGCTTTGCAAATAGTTGTATCTTGGATAAAACGTTTACAATCTACATAAAAGAGAACTTGATTTGTAAATAATGTAATTGTGTATTTTAGTTTTGACATGCTTTAACCTAATTGTTTTATTTTACATTGTTACACAGGCAAAGCTTTGTGAAGGAATTGAAGCCTTATGTAAAATAGCTGGAGAAAGCATAGGAATAGAAATAAGTTTGTTGTGATTTTGCAACTACCTTGTTGGAGTAGACGCAATCTTCTATTGAAGAAATGTCAATTCCTTTGATATTGTAGTGAAGTTAGTCTGTCTCCCTCCCTCTCTCAATTCGAGCTTTGGAGGTGGAGGTTTTGATGCTGATGGTGGCCTCTAATTTCTTTCTTCTTGCATTAATGAAAGTGTTTTTTAAGTGTTTGATAAGTGAATTAGGGATTCTTTAGTGAATAGAATAGCAATCAAATGGGTTCTGCTTCGTTATTTGTTGAAAATGTATACATGAGAATGGGTTAGCTTTAAATGTTGCTATCCATTTGTGTATCATACAAGAATGAGACCACAATTATGCACCANTTCTTCTTGCATTAATGAAAGTGTTTTTTAAGTGTTTGATAAGTGAATTAGGGATTCTTTAGTGAATAGAATAGCAATCAAATGGGTTCTGCTTCGTTATTTGTTGAAAATGTATACATGAGAATGGGTTAGCTTTAAATGTTGCTATCCATTTGTGTATGATAATACAAGAATGAGATCACAATTATCCACCAATGCACCTGATCATGCTTTGATTATGTTACTTTTTTTTGACACTTTATTAAATTGATTCCAATGAATCACAATCATGCAACAAATATCACTCGATCATGCTTTGATTACATCATTTTTTTCTGTTACTTTATTGAACTCATTCTAATATTTTAATTAGTGTTTTGTCACTTTTATTAGTGTTTGTCACTTTATTTTTGAATTTCTGTCACTTTTTTTAATGTTTACCATTTTTTAATCTTTGTCAACGTTTGTCACTTTATTTAATCCCTGTCACTTTTTTAATGTTTGTTACTTTTTTTTTTTTGAATTTTTCTCATTTTTTTTCTTTAATGTATGTCACTTTCTTAAAATTTATATTACTTTTTTGAATGACAAACATCATTTTTAATAAAAGTTATAAATCACATTTTTAAAAAAGTAACACAATGTCACTTTTTTTAGTGACAAACACAATGTCAATTTGGTGGGGGTCACTTTTTTGAATTTTGTCACTTTTTTAATGTTTATCACTCTTTTCAGTCACTTTCTTGATTTCTATTACTTTTTTAGTGACAAACATCAATTTTTAATAAAAATGACATACATAAAAAAGTGACAGTTGATCACTTTTTCGTTGTCACTTTTTTTTTGTTTACATAATCAGCATGTGGATTGGCCTGAACATGGCGATTATTTTAAGAACATGATTATTGGTGCTGCACAAATAGATGATGCTATTTTGGTACTTGTCACTTTTTTTTTGTTTTGTCACTTTTTTTAGTTTGTATCACTTTTTTTTTTAAAAAAAAAAAAGTAAAAAAATGACAATTTTTATAAAAAAAAAAAAGTGACATTGTGTCACTTTTTCATTTTACATAGTATTTTTTACTTCCTAAAAATTTTCATATGGTTTTTTAAAACCTTCCTAATTTTAAGGGTATTTTTGAAAGTACCCCCAAAAACTTGTCATTCTTTTGGCCCAAAATGACGTGATGGTTTTTAAGGGCAGATTATAATGATTAATTAAAGGTATTTTAGAAATTGAAAAGTTATGAGTATTTGTTAAAAATTCATAATTCTGATATTGTGAAATATTTATAATTTTAGCATTAATATGAATTGAAAACTTTGAATATTATGTGATGAAATTATTTTAATTTCGTATGAATAATTCATTGTTTTGATTATGCATACAATTTTAATTATTCATATTTGTTAATATTTCATGAAATTTGGATAAACAATTTTTTGAGAATGATTTTAAATGTCCAGTGATCCATATACTATCAAGTAATTAGAGAGTAGCCACAATATTTTTAATTACACAAATTGTACATATTAAGAGGTTTAGGATCACATATAGGGAACTGACATTTATTGTAATTAATCATATTTGATATAATATTTTTTTTATTATATTTGTATGATTAATTAGGATAAAATATCAGATTATATTTTTTAATTTACTCACAGGAATTAAGAAAATGAACATGATTTGATAGTCTTATCATAAAATTAGATGGATCTAATTGAATTAGAACTTTAGCCCACATGAGAGTTTTATGTCATTAGATTCATAATTTTGAAACATAATTTACGTTGGTAAAACATATTATGCGTTTATTTTTCTCAAATTTATGCATGTTTGATTTTTATGCACTCATGTAACCTACACATTATTCTAATATTAAGTGTGAAATTCACTACAAGAAAAAAGGGTTTTGCCGACTCAAAATTTAGTCGCTAAAAGTCGAATATTA
>CAIGRQ010169728.1:0-17690 GCA_903798375.1 Fraxinus sp. D2006-0159 | reverse complement strand
ATATTTTCTGTCACATCAATAATTTTTCCTTCTTTTTCAACCACATATTCCATATCACATCAACCAAAAAAATGCATTCTTTTGAAAATAATATGCACCAAACGGGGACTAAGACAGAATTTACTTTATCATTTGTCACAATTTGTACGCTTGTAAAATCAAATCGATCAGAATTTAATAATGGCAAAAAACCTGCCCCATCTGCCCCGAACGGGAAAGCTGTGGATTCCCGCCTCGTGAAGAATAAAAAAAATTAATTACAAATTAAAAAAATAATAAATAAACGGGATAGACCCGCGTCCCGCCCCGTTGACATCTCTAGATCTGATGCCAACCGCAGGTGGTTGGTTAGGAGATGTTGGTGAAGTCGATGAGAAGGTAATTAGGGTATGTTTGGATATAGAGATATAAATTTTAAAAGGTTTAGTATAATTGATGGAGACCGTTCGATTAGTTTAAATTCATTCGTCAAATTCATATGTTGGTAAGGGAATGCTCCCCTTTTCTAAAATAAGAAATTAGTGTACATTTCANGAGAAGGTAATTAGGGTATGTTTGGATATAGAGATATAAATTTTAAAAGGTTTAGTATAATTGATGGAGACCGTTCGATTAGTTTAAATTCATTCGTCAAATTCATATGTTGGTAAGGGAATGCTCCCCTTTTCTAAAATAAGAAATTAGTGTACATTTCAATAAAACATTGAGCCAACATCTTTATTCGGAGGTAGGCACATCATGATCATAATTCACAGATAATCAACGTCTCACAACTTATAAATATACAAATATATGATCTTGGTTCTTCTTGATTTTCAGCATCCAAGAGTGTGGCTGTTAGGTTTCTCAATTGCAATTCTATGTTTTGATGTTGAAATTGAGAGGGATAATTGAGCTATTTTAGGTATTGATAGGATTTTTACCTACTTTCTTATTGGTCTTACTAATCAAAATTAATTTAAGACTTTGTTTGAATCTCATTTTCTATAAATTCACTTTTTTTAGGTATGTATATTCAAAACTTTTTAATCACACATTTTTCAAAAGATCGTCATTACAGACTCATTTTTCACCGAAAATGGAGCTCAAAAGATGGCTAAATGGAAACCTCAATGGTCAAATATTTGATAATCGTAGTATTCTTTAGTATTAATCAGAGTTGAACGTGCGTTATACGTCATTCTGAATTATTTTATAAGGACTGTAAAAGTAATATTTGATATCAATTTGTAGGGAGGATTTGATGAATTTCAAACGAACTAAAGAAAATAAAATTTATGATATAAATTTAAGAAAAAAAAATTGTACTTTCAAAACTCAACTTTTATGATTCAGATTTTTTGTAATGATGAAATACTATAAATGAGCAACATTTCTATACTACATTTAGTACGTAAGAATTAATTGTTAATACATAAATTTTAACACCCATTAAAATTTCTAGATGGATGAATAGAAATAAATTCATTTATAATAACTCTGAATTTATATAAATCTAAGATTCATTGAGTCTAGATTAATATGAATATTAATTAATTGAAAATTAATAAAACAAAATTCATGTATGACAAGAATTTTGTAGTATTTAATATTTATTAAATATTGAAAAATGAAAAGTAGGTTATTATTGAACAGCCCAGTTGTGTGTACAGAAAATGTTTGACCAGAAAATCAACAGAATACGAACATAGGTGGGGCCCGATATTTTTTTCAATATTTTATTTACATGGGACCCACATCCCATGTGAGATTCTGTTGGTTTTCTGACAAAATATTTTCTGTACATCTATCTTTTTTAATTATTGAAATAATTGAATTATAGTAAGATTAAAATCGTCAAAAAAATAACTCTCACTTAACGTGATATTTATAGATTGGAGATAAGAAGCATGTAGAAGTTTTATGCCTAATTTTCTCTATACAGTAAACCAACGCGAAATTGTCTCATAAATTAATTATTCCTACATGAGTAGATTCACATACGTTGACTTGTATATGCATAAGAAAAGACAAACACGATTTCAGTTTAAAAAATCTCGAATTCTAACGAAATTCAAATTAGTCATGCGACTTTTGACTCTGCCACCGTATATTCCTCATTTTGTCCGCATCCGCGTTACACCGCCAAGTGGCAAACAATCCCTGGTCCTCTGTAAAAGCGAAGGCTGTATGCACACTGTTATAAATCTACTCTTACAATTTATCTAGTATTTCACTTTACCCCTTTTTCTTTTTGGCATTTTCATTTTATTACACTAATTTTTAGATTTATTTCAGTTTAGCAGGTCAACTTAATTTTTATTTAAATTTAATTATTCAGTCCATAATTGTTATTGAAAATTTAGAAAATTCATAATCTGGCCAACATAATCTATAACGTAACCTTCATATTTCATCGACCCAATTCTTTGAGGCACAATAAATCTGTGTTACCAAATATTACACTTTTGTATTGGAAAGATGAGTCTTGATGGTGTCGAATAGCTTGTGTTTTAAATGTACTACACCGAAAGGTTAAATTGAAACAAAATTATTAACTTGATATGAGATAATGACCAAATTGAAATAATTTAAAACTTTAGTGACTAATTGGAAACAAACTTATAAGTAAGTTGACCTCCAGTAATTGTTTTTAAAACTCTGCCACTTTATTCCTAATTCTGTCCGCATATTGTACTATTGCCACGTGTCATACTAGCACGGATAATCTTTAAAATCGCCTACCGCCAATTTTGGCGAAACGCGTTTTTTTTTTTTTACTTTATTTCCATTAAACTCCTTTTCTTTTTGACTTTCTCACTTTATTCCACAGAATTTATTCCCTAGTTTTTGGTGCCTTCACGAATTTTGAGGCGCATGTTATCTTCAGATCAATCAAATTTTCGTTAGTGAGATATTTTCCAAGCTTTATTACGTAAACATATCCAGTTGAAATTACAATTTCTGAAAGTTTTAGGGTTTTATTTTTTGTTTAACTGAATGAATGATTTGTTTTCAGTATACGAACTTCAGAGAATCGGTTAAAACTTGATTGATCGGTCGATCCATCTATCGGCCGATCATCAAGAGTTTGAGAAGTGTTTTGGTGAGCAAAATTAGTAATGTCAGGACCATTGGATCGATTTGCGAGGCCATGTAAGTTATCTTTTCTTGTTTCAAACGACTTTTTGTTGTTCTTCAGCTGCATTTATGGTTAATTTATCGTAATTGATGTTTGGTACTTTCAAGATCTGGGGTTTATATTCTTGTTTCAATCAGCTTTTTATTGTTTTCCAGCTGCATTTATGGTTAATTTATCGTAATTGTAATTGTTCTGACTGTTTCAAGAACTAGGAAATATTGGTAAACCGGTGGCCTGATATTGTTAAACCGACATGTGCGCAAAAATGCACCTTGCTGTTGACAAGTCTGGATTGTGCAACCTTCTGTGAAATTCTCACAAAGCTACTGCTGCTGTGTCAGTTGAATTTATTGTCATTGAGAAAAATAAGTGTACAATTTGTTTTATCTTTTCATTAATTTCAAAACCATTTTCGAGTTCATACATATAGAAATTTTTAAAAGGAATGCCAGCTCAAATAAAAGTTTAAGTATCAGTACAAAACTCGAAGAAGGCATTTAATGGAGATTTCTAACAGTTAATCCTGTATTTCGGAACATGCTTAAATTATGTGAAAAATATTTTTCTTTTCCAAGCCAATTTAGCACATAGATTAAAGCTTCAGTTGGCAACCAATGACAGACTTCTCTGATAACTGAAGCTAACTGGTTATATATAGATGAAATTTGACTGTTAAATCATCTCGAGCATAAAAAAGTAGTTAATTCTGAGGCAAGCAGGAGTATCATACGAATCATGATGGATTTCATCTCTCAGAATGATTTTTCTTATATTTGTACCTTTTTTCATGGAACAGGCTTTGAGGGGTCATCTGGCAATGATGAGAGAAGAGAAAGAAAATCTGATTTTGAGAATTCTGAGGATGAAAGAAGGACGAGAATTGGTTCCCTAAAAAAGAAAGCACTGAACGCGTCTTCGAAGTTCAAGCATTCTCTCAAGAAGAAGAAGAGCATTAGAAGAAAGAGCGATGTTCGTGGCAGCTCTGTTTCAATTGAGGATATCCGGGATGCTGAGGAGCTGCAAGCTGTTAAGGCATTTCATCAAGCCTTGATGTTGGATGAGCTGCTGCCTGACAAGTTTGATGATTATCATATGATGTTGAGGTTATTATACTACACTTTTGCTACTTTTAGTTAAATGCTTGCATTTATGGATGGAAATATAAAATGCATCATGGATTATCATATGGATGTTTTGATATTTGCCCTCATTACTTTGTAGGTAACTAGACATCCCTTCCTCCTTTAGTGGGACAATTTATGATTGAGCGGCATCACTTTACACTTTTTCTAATATTGTAGTCGGTGGTTGGGCTGTTAAGGATTGAGGGGTTAGTCTTTCCGGATAAGTTATTTTCCTGTTTCTTGCAAACTTTTAGTACATAGTTGGAAGGTTAGAAGGCAAACTTACTCACATGGCGCTTAAATTATCATCATATCAGTATATGATAAAGCATGCAAGCATGGTTTTGTTATCAGTAAGACAGGAAATGCTCTGGTTCTGCATTTTTATCTCTTCTGAATCAGCAACTATTCAGACTTTTGTAGAAGTATTGAAAAAATATGCTTGCAGGTTTTTGAAAGCAAGGAAATTTGATGTTGAAAAAACAAAACGGATGTGGGCTGATATGATCCAATGGAGGAAAGATTTTGGTACTGACACAATTGCAGAGGTAAAACCTAATAATTTTCCCATGTGTAACTTGGGCAAAACCAGCTGATTATCTTCGGCTTGTATTCTTCACTATTCCAGTTTTAGCTTTAGTCACGTTTCCTTTAAATTCCTCTCTTCCACCAGGATTTTCAATTCCAAGAGATGAGTGAAGTTTTGAAGTATTACCCCCATGGTTATCATGGAGTCGATAAAGAGGGAAGGCCTGTGTACATTGAAAGACTAGGGAAAGTTGACCCCAACAAACTTATGCAAGTTACTACCATTGACCGTTATGTTAAATACCACGTGAAAGAGTTTGAGAGAAGTTTTGCTGTTAAGTTCCCAGCTTGTACTATTGCTGCCAAAAGGCACATTGATTCAAGCACAACAATTTTAGATGTTCATGGTGTGGTATGCTATATCCTGCTCAACTTTCATTTATTTAATTTTCCCACTTGTAGCAACTACATCTTTTATCAATCAGAGTGAAGATTATGTTTTATTGAGTTATGCATTTTTTTTTTTTTCACTTCAGGGCTTGAAAAACTTTACCAAGGGTGCACGGGAACTTATTACACAACTACAGAAGATTGATGGCGATAATTATCCTGAAGTAACTCTTTGATCTTCTACTTGATCAGAGATATTAGGTTTTGTGTAGTCTTGGTAGTAATATATTGTGTCCTTCAAATGTTGCAGACACTTCATCAAATGTTTATCATCAATGCTGGTCCAGGCTTTAGGCTACTGTGGAATACTGTAAAGAGTTTTCTTGATCCCAGGACCACCACTAAGATACACGTATGTTTCTATTTCTTCCTTTTTCCATCTGGAAGCATTATTTTTCTCACTTGAATGGCTGACTTCAACCAATAAGTCTATTTTTTTTCCTGGAATATCTCACAGGTTCTTGGAAACAAATACCAGAACAAGTTGCTTGAAATGATAGATGCCAGGTGCAAAACAGTGGAAACCATTGTTGCCACTTGCAATGACCATTGAAATTTATTTGGAGATTCTGAAATAAATTTTGTGGGTTTGTGCAGTGAGTTGCCAGATTTCTTGGGTGGAACGTGTACCTGTGCAGACCAAGGGGGTTGCCTTCGGTCAGATAAAGGGCCATGGAAAAATCCAGAGATACTAAAGGTCCATACTAGCATGGGAACTATTAAATTGATCTACATTGATAAATGTATAAATATTTGCGTTATAATTTTGTTCTTGTTAAAAAGAATCAACGGCTCTAAATTATGTTGCAGATGGTGCTCAATGGTGAAGCACGACGTGCCAGGCAGGTTGTTAAAATTCTTAAGAGGGAGGGAGATATAGTTTATGCTAAGCCCCACTACTCGATAGTATAGACTGTCTTTTGTACATATGATTAGGCACAACTACTCCACAATATTTCAGTTCTATGTGAGATTTTGTTTCTATTTGGTTGTTGAAGCAGGTAAAAGGCAGTGACACCTCAACTGCTGAATCTGGTTCTGAAGCTGAAGATATTGCTTCACCAAAAGCTATTAGGAGTTATTCACACCTTCGGTTGACTCCTGTTCGTGAGGAGGTATGGTTAATCCTTAGCAATTCAAGATTAGATATTTTAATTATCTGCAGTTGAAAATAATATTTTGTACAAGTTTAATTGAAACCTCCCTTATTTAGTGTTAAGTCGAGCGGTAGCTTGTGCAAATGTTTAATTTGGTGCTTGTAGGTCAGTTAGTATTTGCTTAATTGCAACATGAGTGCAAATTTTCATTGCTTGATATCATCTCTTTGATTAGTTTAAAAGCATTTGTATATACCCTTAAAAAGGTGTCCAGTTTCCTGGAATTCAAATTGAGATCAAATTTTTTTAGGTCAGGTTGTGCAATCTCTTTCTACTGAAAATCAAGTCAAGTGCCATTATTCAAGAGTTCATTAGTTGTTTGATAATTATTATTAATACTGTTGCTCATTTTATTTCCGATATAAGGTACAAATTCTTCATGAAATATAACTAAGCACACTGTTTCTTGTAGGAAATAATTTTCCCTATAAATCCAATTTTCCTTACTTAAGAAAGGGATAACATCACCATATAGTGTTAAGCACAGCATAGAAAGTGTCGACACTTCTCAATCCCTCACAAATATTAATATGGAGGATCAACCTTCCTCTTCTGATTATTTTAAGCACTTGTTTCTCAGGCTAAAGCTCTTGGAAACTCGAGCTTAGTTTGTAACTTATCAGGATATGATGAGTATGTTCCTATGGTTGACAAGGTTGTCGATTCTGGATGGAAGAAGCAGGCACCGCTTCCAAAACCTTATATTTCTAAAGGTTAGTTACATTAGAAGTTCTACTTTTGTAGCTGTCTCCATACATAATATCTGAATCAGCCTATGATCTTCTCATGCTCGCTTGTTCATCTGTTTTATTAGTTATTAGTTATTAGTTATTCTTTCTGAATATTTCTCAGCTGAATTTCTGTTTAGGTGTTACATAAGTCTCCTCCTCTTGCGCATATGATTGACAAAGTGATGCTTCACTATATTTATTCACTTTTTTTGCATCTAAGTGTATTATTGTCTCTTGAAGACTCATACAACTTGCCTAGTTTGGCATTGATCATGGCAATGGGAGGATATTCTCTCTTGTTTTCTCTGTATCTGTTAGAACTGCAGGTTTAATTTTCCTTTCATTTTATCTGTTCACTTGCATGTTCTTTTATTTTAGATGACTTTTGAATTAGTTTTTTACCTATCTTCCATATCAGTATGACTCAGTAACATGACCTAGAACCAGAATGCTTTGTTGATGCTATCCCTTTTTCTGTGTTTATCTGTTTGTGTTAAACCTTGACCTATTTCATTCTGTTTATCTGTTTCCTAAAATTTTAACTCAGATATGCTTCTTCCACCCGATTCTCTAGAAGCACCAAAAAGACTTCATGCTCGACTTTTGGCAGTTATCATGTCATTCTTCACAACCCTTCTTGTGTTCTTCCATTCAATGTCATACCGTGTCACCAAGAAACTTCCCAATGCATCATCACATCCTGAGGAAAACATTCAGAAGTCGGCATCTAACATGATCCCTAAAGAAGAATTTCGACCCCCTTCACCACCTCCTGAATTGACCGAGGTGGAACTTCTATCTTCTGTCTTGAAGAAGCTGGGTGAACTTGAAGCGAAGGTGAATACTCTTCAAGAAAAGCCATTGGAAATGCCCCATGAAAAAGAAGAACTGCTGAATGCTGCTGTTTACCGAGTAGATGCCCTTGAAGCAGACTTAATTGCAACCAAAAAGGTTTGTATGGCGCATATTTTCTGTTTACAACCAAGAGAACACCATATGATAGCAGATTCTTTGGTACAATTTTTTCCTCATGACTTGGGATATTAGCTATAGTTGTTTTAGGTTCTCCCACTATATGCAAAGGGCTGCACCTAACTGGTCTGGCTATTTTGAATCCACTAAAAGAAACTAATAAAATAAATGCATTACATGCATGTTTGGCTAAGTTTAAAAAGTTTACTTGTAAGTTGTTGGTGTACTTAATTATAAGTAGATTTTTAAATAAATAATCTGTTATTGTTCGAGATGGGAAATGAGATACTTTTTTTGACACAAGGGTAAGAATTAATTTCAAAATTAGTACTTTTTTTTTTTTTACGCTTAAAATGTAAGAAAAAAAGAACTTGCTTGTTTTGACTAACAAAACTTGCCATTGTAGAATGTTCACTTAAGGAACTTCTTAAGAACAGGCAAGCATTCTCAATGAAACTTACCCAAATATGTTTGAAAAAGTAAAAATAAGATATATGTTACTGTTATTGTGCATACATGTACATGCGTGGAACTTCACATGTTCAACTGAATCTTTGTTTGCTTTCTCGCATGTGAATTTTGTTACTTTCACTTCCTTGTCCTTGTTGCCATCGCCTGGCCATTATTTGCAGATCTGTGGGACGCATGAATTTATTTAACTGATGATTGTTGGGGTTTTATTGAGCAGGCTCTGCACGAGGCTCTGATGAGGCAAGAGGAACTGCTTGAATATATAGATGGTCAAGAAGAAGCCAAGTTTCGGGTGAGTTAAATAATTCATAAATTAGGATACGAGTCTCTCACTCTCATACACACACAATTGAACGTTTCAATTCTCTCGTAGATAATTGCCTTCTATATATATGCTTACGTTTGCTTGCATATGCATGTGGATCTATATTAACTGATCTTTTAAAGTCGTTTGCTAATATGTATTCGGTTTCTCTTTTACACAGAAGAAGAAACTTTGCTGGTAAGATGTGTTGAGAGTGGAGTTGCCACGATTCAAATATGTTATTGATCACACGGGAATCAGCATAAAAATTCTATTGTATGTAAGACATCCCCTGTTGTGAGAGACATTATTTGAAATCTATCTATATTTGTGTGTATAT
Organism: Fraxinus sp. D2006-0159; assembly: GCA_903798375.1. Classification (NCBI taxonomy): domain Eukaryota; kingdom Viridiplantae; phylum Streptophyta; class Magnoliopsida; order Lamiales; family Oleaceae; genus Fraxinus; species Fraxinus sp. D2006-0159. The sequence continues at coordinate 8,492 of CAIGRQ010169728.1, read as the reverse complement.
TTTCTGAAGTGTGGTTTGAGTTTGTTTACATTTGTAAGTTGCATAGCTTGGATTGGATTGTGTTTGAAATGAGTGAAATTCATGAACTGTGTTTATTATCTATCATAAATGTGTGCGAGTCCATGTGAGTGAGTATTTGACCTATTGATTGACATTGACACAACTTTAATAATAGTTCCACCTAACGAGCGAGCTGACTCGTCCCACTTCCCACACCTAGTTGAATGGATGAGTGAGCGAGAGCACTCACAATGCAAAAGCTCGACTTCCCATGTCAATGAGATACACTATCTGCCTTCTCAGTTCATGACAAACCACACGAAAGAAGCAACAGCCAACATTGATCCCCGATTGTACGCATTTGACATATTTGAAGTCAATTGTAAACTGGAAATCAAACCGAGCTTTTTTTGGCAGATCACGTAATTATGTATGTTGACATTGATTATGATGCAAAAACTCTAATTATTGAAAACATATGCCTTTTTAGTAGGCAAGCTTTAAGTTCGAACACTGTCTGGCAGTTGCTAGTAGTCACGTCCTAAAATTTGAGATCTTTATGCTACTCATGGAGTACCTAGAAGACGTTGCATCATTGTTATTGCATTTAAATAACCCGTATAATCTTCTAACGCCATGTCATTTTTATCGAAAATCATGAGCCAGTCATAACCTGAGAAAATAATATGGTTCCACAAGCACCTATTTTTCTGTACATTTTCACAAATTCTTCGATAACTCTCAATTTCTCACAATTCTGACACGTTACAAATTCATCTTCGAATCGTATGGTAAACATCATTCTAAAATTACTCAGCTAGTGTTGGCCAAGCCCATCTTGGGACCGCCTGCTGTCTGAGATAGGCCACCTATAAATCTGTTGAGCTGGGCTTGGCCTCCAGTGGTAGCCCAAACTTGCATGAAACAGTACAGACATTTCTCAAGTTACCAAAGCATGTAATTACAAAAGTTTTACAAGTAGAGCTGAAAAATTGCTATCTTGAAAAGAATCAAAAGAAAATAATCTGACAAGTAGTTTGTTTTCTTGACTTAAAAAGCAAAGAACTTCTTCCTATTCTTCTTCTTCTCGATGTAGGCCATGAATTCGTCTTGTCGGACAAGGGTGTCCTCAAGAGCCTGCAAATTGGACGACGACTTTTTATTTTCCAAAAGATGAGAATACTGACAAGTTTTCACTTAATCACCATATAGAAATTACAAGAATAGAGTCCTCAGAGAGCATGTAACAGTTTGTCTAGAATATGCAGAATTGACGTAACATGTGATTTATTCCTATTCGGTAGATGGGTGAACGGATATCAAGTATTTTGAAAACAAGTCTGGCCCAGCCAGTGAGAACAGAAAAATGGAGCACCGGTTCAGTTACAACTCAAAACCTAAAAGACAAACTTGATCAATTGATTGTTCAACTGGGAACTGAATACAGGTTGATTGATTGAATTTCTTTGAAGAAAATGTATTAAAGAACTATTCAGTTTTGATATATATATATATATATCTGTTGCTTATTTTTAACTTTCAGTTTGATTTCGAATCAACCCTTATACCTTTTTTGAGCCAATGCTCAGGCCTGACATAAGAAAAATTGGGTTTACCATAATATGAAATGGCATTTCATTATGAAAATCGAAATACGCAGGGAATGAATACCTTTCTCATTTCTGCAAGCTCTTGCTCCAGTCTATCAGCACGATGCAAGGCAGCATTCAGCATTTCTTCCTTCTCAGGTGGCATAGCCGGCACTGGTTTCTTGCTGATAAAACGTGTCTGCTCTTCTAGTGCATTCACGCGTTTAATCATGCTCAAGAAATCAGCACTGGAAATAGCAGGATTTGTCTTAATCGAATCAGCGTCGTGCATCGAACTAGAATAGATGGTAGCATCCGTAAGCTTCCTAGGCATGTTATTTGTCATGCGAACCATTGTAACTATGCCCATCATGAAGGTCATTACTCCAGTAAAGAGCTGATTGCTTTGTCCTTCAGATGGCCTATAAGTATCACCGTGCATTGGGAAATAGTCTGTGGGTACGGGTTGGGAAACAAGAAAACACGTGATATGAGTCTTTGTCTTGACATACGAAAGGAAAGAAATGATCATCCATATGAACAATTTTTGAAGAATGGAACTCAAGTAACTATCTTATTCTAGGACCCTATGGTAGAATGAAAAAGACACAATTATTGGACTGTAAGGAGTCAAATCAAACTGACATAGACTAGGAAACCAATCATCAATATGAACATTTCTTAAAGAATGGGAGTATGTTGAGCATTCATGCATGTATCAGTTCGCCATAATTTTCTTACTATACAAAGCATTTACTAGAGTATGTTTTCATTTGAGACGCGGATTGAAGAGGTGTGAGAAAAGTTTGCGCTCTTCTTCTCCATTATAGTGAAAACCCACAACATCAAGTGCATGTATCTCTCACATGGAGTGATTCAACTATAAATCTTGAGTGCAGTTTGCTAGTTTTTTCAGTACTTTTGCATTTATTATTGCTCTCAGAAGTAGGGACAATGATCATTCATGCGAAATTGTCTAAAATACCAGGCTAGCACCCAGGCAATTTGTTCGAAGGATAATAGTACAACCTATAAAGCAGGAACATGATGACACGTAAATTTTCGAGAAAGCAGGATACGGAAGTAGGCACATTTATTAAAGAGTAAACAGTGTACCTTTAGAAAGAGCAGAGTTATCTGTTTTCACTGTTTGGGGCCTTGTTGCATTGATGGCCTTATTGACCATTGCAATACTAGGCTCATGTGAGCTGAGAGAGTTTTTGGTCACCTGTAGATAGTTTCTAATTAGTTCGGAAGAAAATGCATAAATAAAGAGTAATACTAATTAGCATCATTAACCAATCTAGATGACACTAATGTGACATTAAATGAGATGTACAATTAAATGAATCGCTTAATTCTATCTTTCATTGAACCTATCGCTTAGTGTGCCACCTAGAATGGTGTTGTAGCACTAATGGTGCTAAATGGCATTATTCATAAATAAAAGTGAATGTGCCGTGAAACAAAAGGTTAGAGCTGAAGGAAATATTAAAATAATTTACCGAAATCATTTGTTTGAAATGAATGAGGACAGAAAGAAATCAAATCAAGGATGACTAAAAAATTTTAAGAATCAAATCAATATATTAAATCATTTGTCTCTACAGCATGCTTCTAAACCATACAACATTAACAGAGGTCAACAAGAATTCACAGCAAATTTCATGATTTGATTGGTGTGTTGGATAGACGAACTTAACGAGCAACTTATTAGTTAAGTTTTGTCTTAATCATCATTCCCACGTGCAGGTCGGATTTATTTTTTCCTTACCAGACACGTTCACAATATCATTAATGGGTGGTGGATAGACTTGAACTCAGAACTTTTGCCTAATGTAATACCATTTTAAACAACATACAGAGGGGACAACCTTTTTTATTTAAAAACTCTCTCTTGAAAACATAGGATGAAAGCTGTTACGGCTTACTTCTTCATGAACAGATGAGGGCCGAGGACATGCTATGTTTTCCCTTGAACCCCGGAGAGAATCTGTTCTTAGCTTAAAAGAATTTTTTTTCACATTCTCCTCCTCTGAAATCATTTTCTCCTCCATGGAAACGATTTTATTCCCACATTTGTGCGCACCATTACGTACCATCTGTGTAGTTAAATTAAAAATAGACTTTTAACATGTTCTGTCAGCAGTAAGAGAGATTTGAACTTCGAATCAGATAGCATAATATTAGATAAAACTAATAACCTTCATAATCTCTGGATCGTTCCAAGGACCCTTATCAGAACGCATACATCCACCTTTATCTGCACAGGTGCATGTACCGCCCAGGAACTCAGGTAGCTCACTGATACAAGATGAAAACAGCAGAGGGCATTTGAAATTTTTTGAAAATAAATAGGCCGATTTGGTAGTTAGCACATATAATTATTTAAGTGCACATTTAGTATACAGTATTATGCAAGACTATACTATAATGAACAAAATTTAAGCTTTATTTTTCCTTCTTACAACTACAATTTTCTAAGCAACGCTCCTTACCATATATGCCATAATGGCGCTAACTTCATACCCGATTTTAGATTTCATATGCTCATAATCTAGGTTTCAAATAAAAACAAAAACCAAATGATTCTTAGAATCAACATGCACCATGATAAATTACCTAGCATCAATAATCTCGAGCAGTTTGCTCTGAAATTTGTTACCCAAAACCTGGTAAGAAGAAACCTCTCAATTTGTTACTTTGATGTTATAAAGAAAAACAAGTGATCATTTGAGGTGAACTGAATATAGCTTACATGGATCTTGGCAGTGGTGTTTGGGTCAAGAAATGACTTGACAGTGTTCCATAAAAGCCTAAATCCAGACCCCGCATTAACAATGTACATGCGGCATAAGGTCTAAGAGGGAAGCAAAGCATTGATCAAATGACCCCCAAGATTTCAAAAGCTACTATGAAGTTAAAAATCAATAAAGAAACAAGACTTAGTGTGAGAAAAAAAGAAAGCAAGAGCGAAATAAGTACCTCAGGATAGTTATCACCATCGACCTTCTGAAGGCGCTGAATAAGTTCCCTAGCAGCTTTATTAAAACTTTTCAGTCCCTGAACCAAAAATCATGAATTTTATTAACAATGAGGTTCACTCTCTTAAGGTATTGATATTCAGGTATTTACACTACTGAGCATTTGCATTTTTTAATTATGTAATTTTACATGGTTTTGGTTTAATCGAAAGCAAAGTCTGTAGATGTTCAGAAAATATCGACCAACAAAAAGGATACCTTCAATCATCATTTGTCTATGTTTTCAATTATAATACTAATTTCACTTTTCTTCACTATTCGAACGTTCAGCTGGCTAAACTAATTATTGTAACTCCAAATGTTAAATTACAATAAACAGCCCCACATACCACTCCTTGTACATCAAAAATGGTTGTGCTCTGGTCGATGTACTTTTGGGCTGCGATGGAGCAGGCTGGAAACTTATCAATAAAGGTCCTTTCGAACTCCTGGACGTGGTACTGAACGTAGCGGTCCATTGTTGTGGCTTGCAAAAGCTTGGTTGCATCTACCAGACCAAGTCTTTCGATATAAATAGGTCTCCCTTCCTTGTCAACTCCATGATGCCCATGTGGATAGTATTTAAGGACTTCCTCTCTCTCCTTGAAATCAAATTCCTAACAAAAATATATAGGTGATATGAAATTCAGGTGAATACGAAAGTTAGGATCTTTTCCCAAATATTTGATGATCGGATATCTCAAATAAAGGATCTGCAGTATATTTATATCACAAATACCTCCATAATTGTGTCAGAACCAAAATCTTTCCTCCAGTGAATCATATCAGACCACATTTGCTTTGTTTTCTCAATATCAAATTTCCTTGCCTTCAAGAACCTGTATCATCACACAAAACATATTTAAACCTGACTGTTGTTCTCTTATCATTTAAGAACTAAGGTCTTTGGCCTCATTGTCAAGAAAATAATTTATGGACAAAACAAAATTCTACATCTTCATTACATACAAACTTTGCAGCACGAGCAAATAATAATCTAAATCACCCAATTGAAGAAGTTTTCTGTATCAATGGTATTAAAAGTTAAAATAGATATGATTATAATATTTACGAGCCCAAGGAAGAAGAATTCAGATTCTTAAACAGAAAATCTCAAGGTATTCACCAAGCAATGGATAATGAATATGTGCATCCCTCATGCAATTCAAATTGCTACTATTGGACCAAAAAGGTGTGTACATTGCATCCATCTCAAAATCAAATAAAGGATCTTGGAGACCGTGAAACTAAAAAGAATGTTACCTTAGCATCATATGATAGTCATCGTGTTTTCCAGGCAATAATTCTTCCAGAATAAGTGCTTGACGCAAGGCATCCACAGACTTTAATTCCTCCGGGTCGTGTTCATCCTCGAACACAACGGACATAACTTTGCTGCTTCTCCTCCTCCTGGTCAAAGATCGTTTGAACTTTGAAGAGGCATCAATTGCCTTCTTCTTGAAAGATCCAAGCCTTGTCTTCTTGTCATCCTCAGAGTTTCCAATGTTGTGACCTGAAATACATGCAATCTTATTACTCATTGCTAGTTTTACGTCTGTTCTTTCATTTCAAATCATCCAGTGCAAATAAATGCAATAGGTGCAAACATGTAAGCTTTTGGTTGATTATGATGGTCATGACCATCAAGATACCAATTCACACAATCTTCTTAAGATTTAATATGCTCATGCCTGTTCAGAATAATATTACCAAAAGTATAATTTTGCAGTCGCTGACAAATATGAGATCCAGTGAATCAGCTAAATATTTTATTTGGAGGGATGAAACATTTCTAATTGTTTTTAACTGGTGAAAATTTATAATAAGAATATCAAGAAGTGAATTAATCCAATATTAAGAATAACATTTGAAGAATGAACAGCAGTTAGGATAAAAATGGAAACTGCTTACTTGGCATGGCAGAGCCCTCGACAGACCCTGACATATTGTCACTTGTGATTGCAGTTCGCAAGTTTGATCTAGCGAGACTGCAATCTGAAGACAGTCCCAGAAATCACAAACTTGACAAAAGCCTACACCAGATCAGCGTTACATTCATTGATCAATAAGTGCCTGGGAGAAATAATAATAATAATATATTTAAATTTTATGCTTACACATTTATTTAGCACCACAACATTTAACAGCTAAATCAACAGGCACAAATGTTGGCTTCTAACAATGCCTCTAGATTATCAAATGCCTAGATATTGGCATCCAAATACAGTTAATGCCTTCTTCATTTTGTTAATTATGATACAGAAATATGAAATTCATAATAGGTCATGCTAACATATTGAATAAAATGAAAGAAACGAATGAAACATCTCAAACTTCATCATGCAATTACATGTTTCCTGTTAATTCATAGAAAAGAAAATACAAAAATACACAATCATTTGGCAACCATTATAAGTTAAAAATTATATACATCATATGAATCAAACAATGAAACAAAATCAAAATACATGCTACTAGTACATATACAGAGATAGAAACCTATAATTCCTAAAAATCATAATCCATATGTTCAAACACAAATGTTCTATATTACTTTTAATTCACAAATTGCACGTGAAAGGCCTGATACAAACATTCGTGGAATATGATCATGAAATAAAAAATTGAACAAATAACAATCATCATAATCGTCAGTAATATTTCAACGGAGAGAGAGGGAGGGAGAGAAAATAGGAAGAAGTTTACCAGTGACAAAAAATGCAGGGTCTGAGAGAGTACGAAAATGAGCTATTTAAAACACAGTCGAAATTTCCTCACAAATTGCGGATCCATATTACACAACCAATGGCTACCAATTAGCCGTTTACCTCCATTCCCTCTTTCAAAACAACCATTTCCAGGAAGATAGAGGAAAATTCTGTGCGCGATTATAGGAGAGATTGTCTCTTGCTTCACCACTGATTTTTCCTCCATTTTTTCAGTGTGCGCGCGAAAAAATTTCCCCGATTATGACTGAATCTACACCAGAATCTAGCAATTTCCGAATTCGAATTATAAGAAGTTAAAAAGTAGGAAATTACAATATTGACACTACATTTTAATTATTGCTAAGCTCCTCAATTAGCAATTATTTCAACTTTTTTTTTTTTTTCTGAATTCTTATCATCAATCATTATTATTTATATCAAAATATTTTATTTTCATGTTTTGAAATGAGAAAAAATATTTTCTTTATACTTTTTATTTATTTTTTAAAAAATACTAAAAAAATAAGTTATTTTACTCATTTGAATATAAAATGGTTATCAAATACAAAATGAGTTATCTTTTTAATGCAACGTCTCTAATCTTTCAATTTTGTATACAGAGGCAATGCTTGTCGAATATCATTTTATGGATAAAGTAAGTAAAAATAATTTATTATTCTTCGTTGTTTTCATTTTTATTTTTGACCAGTCAATTTATGTGTCCATTATGGGAACATATCACTTCCCATTTATGAAACCTTTGTATTCTTTTTAAAAAAAAAAAAAAAAGTGGGTGTTTTGTGGAGATTGAAATTAACTTTTTAGTAGATTGTGATTGAAGTTTTTGAAATATGTGGTTGAAAAGTTGTGAGACCCATGAAAGATGTGGTTAATATTGATTTTTTGACTCTGACTTAGATTAAAATCCGATTTTTAAAAAAAAAACAAAAAAAGCGCAAGCGTGTTCGGTCAAGTTTAAGGGCGTGTTCGGTCGTACTTAAAATTCAATTAAAATTGAAAATATAGTTGTTATTGAGTCTCACTTCTCTAATAAAAGTTAACAATAACGGCTAATTTTTCAACTTTAATCTGATTTTAATCTCTACCTAACACGCCCTAAATGAAATCCATGTTTGGTATTGACTAAAATCTGAATTTTAATTTAAATTAAA
>CAIGRQ010169636.1:0-22539 GCA_903798375.1 Fraxinus sp. D2006-0159 | reverse complement strand
CCATTGGTACTGAACTTTAAAAATCATCTCATTGGTCATTAAACTTTGCAAAACGTTTTCCAAATGGTCACTGAACCCAGTGACTATTTGGGAAACTTTTTGCAAAGTTCAGTGACCCCGTAGAAATCTTTTGTAAAGTTCACTGACCAATGGGTTGATTTTTAAAGTTTAGTGACCAATGTAGTGATTTTTTGAAAGTTCAATGACTAACCACGTAGTTTTTAAAGTTCAGTGACTAGGTGAAAACTTTCGCTAAAGTTCAGTGACTATTGAGATAATTAACCCTCAAGATCTATTTAGCGAGATTGCCGGTCCCACCTCCATATTCTCTCGAGGACCCAAACTCAAGAGTACATAATAACTTGACGTATCCGTTACAAAATTGGTACCAAATTTCAAAATTAGTGCCTCCCACGCAACGGTATTGAACAACTCATACCATGATTCCAAGGTTAAGACAACTCAAAACTATATACAAGTTCCAAAACCCATTTCATACTTTTCATTTCTTGCACTCGTATGCCATTGCCATTGATTCTGATAAACTGGGCAAACCTTTTGTTCCGTCTCATACACAGAATGCACACAACACGTTCGATATTTGTCCTCAAAGAGACATTGCTTATTATAATCACTTGCTTTTTGAGTACTCTCGCAATGGTCTTAACCAAGAGGCGTTAAATCTTTATGCAGGTATTCATGGCTTGGGTTTTTTAGTGGACGGGTCTAGCCTTTCCTGTATACTAAAAGTTTGCGCAAGCTTTCGTCATTGTGTTTTCGGAAAACAAGTGCATGGTCAATGTATTAAAAGTGGGTTTTTTGGAAATGTTAGCGTTGGCACGTCACTTGTTGATATGTATATTAAGAATGAGAATTTAAATGATGGGAAAAGAGTGTTTGATGAGATGGGAGAGAAGAATGTGGTCACTTGGACTTCGTTACTTGCAGGTTATGCACAAAAGGGTGTTATTGATAAGGTGATAGAAGTTTTTAATGCTATGCAAGTGAAGGGTATTGAGCCAAATCCTTTTACTTTTGCGACAATTCTTGGAGCTTTGGCGGATAAGGGAGCCATAGAGGGGGGAGTTACAGTGCACGCCATAGTTATTAAGAATGGTTATGAGCTGACTAGGTCCGTGGGAAACTCTTTGGTCAGTATGTATTCTAAGTGTGGGATGATTAGAGAGGCTAAAGGTGTGTTTGTCAGAATGGGGTGGAGGGATGTGGTTTCTTGGAATGGAATGATTTCAGGTCTTGTAATGAATGGGCTTGAGTTGGAAGCCCTTGATCTATTCTATAGCATGACGCTTGCCAATGTAAAGTTGACGCAGACAACTTTTGCTACGATTATTAAGTTATGTGCTAACCTTAAGGAAGTGAAGTTTGCCAGGCAGATCCATTGTCAAGTTGTTAAGAGCGGGTTTGGAAATTATGATAACATTCAAACAGCTCTACTGGTCTCCTTCATGAAAGGGGGTGAAACAGACGATGCATTTAAGTTGTTCTCCACCATGGGTGGAGCCCAGAACGTGGTAACGTGGACAGCAATCATTGGGGGATACTTACAGAATGGCAGACCAGAGCGGGCAGTAGATCTCTTTTATCAAATGAGGACAGAAGGCTTTAGATCAAATCATTTCACTTATTCAACAGTACTCACAGTTCATCCCTTGATTTCATTGTTTCAAGTGCATGCGGAAATCATAAAAATCAATTATGAGAAATCAACTTCAGTAGGAACCGCGTTACTGGATGCTTATATTAAGATAGGAAAGACTAGTGAAGCTGCAAAAGTTTTTGAACAAATAGAAGAGAAGGATATTGTTGCATGGTCTGCGATGTTAGCTGGATATGCCCAAGGAGGAGACCCTGAGAGAGCTGTAAGAGTTTTCTGCCAATTGGCCAAGGAGGGTGTCAGGCCAAATGAGTATAGCTTCTCTAGTATAATCAATGCATGTGCTTCACCCACGGCAGCAACAGAGCAAGGGAAACAATTTCATGCAAGTTCAATAAAATCAGGATATAGTAAAGCTGTAATTGTCAGCAGCGCTCTTGTGACCATGTATGCAAAAAGAGGGAATATAGAAAGTGCAAATGAAGTTTTTAAGAGGCAGAAGGAAAGGGACTTAATCTCGTGGAACTCGATGATATCAGGTTATGCACAACATGGTTCTGGGAAGAAGGCGTTAAAGGTATTTGAGGAAATGCAAAAGGGAAACATGGATATGGATGAAATAACATTTATTGGTGTCATTTCTGCGTGTACTCATGCAGGACTTGTGAATGAAGGTCAAAGATATTTTGATATGATGGTAAAGGATCTTCACATTCCTCCTACAATGGAGGTCTATTCGTGCATGGTTGATCTGTATGGCCGTGCTGGAATGCTGGATAAAGCTATGACTCTAATCGAAGGGATGCCCTTCCATGCAGGGGCAACTATTTGGCGTACTGTATTGTCAGCATGCCGAGTTCATCGAAACTTAGAGCTGGGAAAACTTGCAGCGGAAAAACTCATTTTACTTCAACCACAGGATTCGGCTTCATATGTCTTGCTATCTAATTTATATGCAGTATGTGGAAAGTGGCAAGATAGGGCAAAGGTGAGAAAACTGATGGATGAGAAAAAAGTTAAAAAGGAAACAGGATATAGCTGGATTGAAATTAAGAACAAGACCTACTCTTTTGTGGCTGGCGATGCTTCGCATCCTCTATCCGATCGCATTTATATGAAGCTTGAAGAATTAAATACTCCATTGAGGGATGCAGGATATCGACCGGATACAAATTATGTACTCCATGATATTGAAGAAGAGCATAAAGAAGCCATTCTTTCTCAGCACAGTGAGAGGTTGGCTATTGCTTTTGGACTAATTTCTACATCTCCTGGAGTCCCAATTCAGGTCATGAAGAATCTTAGAGTTTGTGGTGATTGTCATACAGTGATTAAGCTTATATCAAAAATAGAAGGAAGAGAAATTGTTGTCAGGGATTCAAATCGATTTCATCACTTTGGAGAAGGCTTGTGCTCCTGTGGGGACTACTGGTGACATTTGAATGAATTGCAAAACCCCGCTTCTTTCAGTGAGAGAAGAATTGATGCAAGGCGACACAGCATTTTTTTTTCCGGTAACTGCAGCTAGCAGGACAGATACAATCAAGCACTTTATCAGTCAGGAGAACGCCCTGGAATTCACCCAAACACTATTTGTTTGGACCTTACTTCAAGGATCCCTTGCAAGATAGGCCTACCCTCGTGTTCAAGTAATGCTCTGCTTCATTTTCCCTTCCTTTTGGGAGAACCCTAGCTCGGACACCAATTAATGTAGGGTGATAATCAATTCTCCCAGAAGTCGTAGTTAGTAGCAGAGGCGTGATCAAACCTTAGAATGGTCAAGGGAATTACTGGTGTACAGTGACGCAACCAAGTCTATAAAAAGTGCAGGTAATAGAAGGGACACAATCAAGTCCACTATCACCCAGGACCAGCCTCGGAATCCACCCCAAGCACTATTTGTTTATTAAGCTTTACTTTGAGTATCCTTTACAGGATTGGCCCGCCCTCGCGTTCAAGTGATGGTCCACACCAAGAATTCAGGTATTTCCAGGGGCCAATTAGCCGTCCTTTAGACATTATAATGCCTCTTAACTGCAGTCTTTTTCCTAATCTGATTCCACTGTTTTTTTTTTTTTTAAACAGATTAGCAATGCAAATAATAAGCTTACAAGGACAAGGAGAAACTACACAGTTGTTTGGGCACAAAATATTAGGCTTGCCTTGTTTCCCACAAGAAATTCTGTGGTTCTTCGCATTGCTATGACAACAGTGGACTTCTTTCTACTATCAGTTTTAAGTTTAGGTTTTTGGCTTCATGTTGCCACCAACATAACTAGAATTCAAAAGGTTATCTTCATATTTACATGAAAGTGTTTCCATTTCAGAATCCAGGTGAATACATTCGCAGATGTTGTACTTTAAGTAGTCGTCTTGTTTCTCATAGATTAAGAGATGTAAATTACCATCCATCATCTACAACTGCTCTCAAAACACACATGTGAAGGTCTGTCTGGTTTTCTGGATTGCTTAAATTTACATATTTGAGTGAGTAAGGTTTCTACAGAAAAGCACTATCTGGGAGTTGTGAAGACATCTATCATAGACTCCACGATCCATGAACTAGTGTGTATTATGGGTATGTTTGGTTAAACATGCTCGGGTAAAATCTGCCAGTGGATTGTCAATATTACCAATGCATACTTTCAACATAAGGTAGGTTTAAGGAAAAAAAGAAAGAAAGAAAGAAATGCTCATTTAAGTTTTTATCGAAAAATAATACTGTTAAAAGAGCCATCATTAGTCATTGGGCAAAATATTAAATATCTGAATGATGGTGCTAAATGCCAAATATGGTGTTAGCAGTTAGCTAAAGGTTTTGTAGATCATGCTAGTATGGCTATGGTGTTATAATTGACATGCCTGTTACAATTTAATTCCTTCTGGAAGGTGTCATCCCTTGCAATATGTAATCTCAGAGACTTACAATTGTATAATACATATGATTAAATTTGATTCCTAAACTGAAAGTATATTAAGACCAATAGGACTCCTTACCCTGTGGATCCCATTAGTCCATGTCAAGGCTCCAAAAACAAAGTCTCCGTTACTAGGCTTGTAGGGCGTAAAATCTATCCTAAAAGACATCTTCTCCCCTGGATTTTCAAATTTGAGCTCACTGGGTATGACTGAGGCTTTTACACCAGCTGGGTAATCCATTTTTGCTTTATAAACAGTTGGCCCTTTACCGAAATATGTCACCGTTCTATGCACTGACAGATTTCCTTTCATATTGTAGACCCCAATTGAAGGATAGTTGAAATCATAAGGGGATGTGGGGGTGTTCTTGCAATACATCGCATCACCAGTAAGGTTTTTCAGCTGAGCAGGACTTGCACCAGTGCTGCACAGGAAATCAATAATGTTGGTAGAATCAAAATCATAAACTAAACCAGGATCAATTGCTGCAGCTGGATTTATTTGCCCGGATCCATAGTCAAAAGGTGAGGTCTGAGTGTCATTTGGATGTCTTCTTATGAAGCTCTGAGTGTTATCAAGAAATGTTGCTGTTCCAAAACAATCATCCTTACATGAAAATGAATTAACGGATGTATTATGTTAACCGTTTATCTGTTTTGTAATCATCAAAAGTTACCTGTTGTCATTATTGCAGACTTTATTGCTGCTGGGCTCCATGAAGGATTAGAGGATTTTACAATGGCAGCTAGTGCAGAAACATGTGGACAAGACATGGAAGTACCAGAGATTATGTTGTAGTCAAGGGATCTACCAGCAGTAGCATCAGTAGCAACTGGAGACCATGCTGCCAAAACATTCACTCCAGGTGCAGTTATATCGGGCTGAAATCAGAAGACAAGGTTGTTGCATTCAGGTATGTGAAATTTCTCTTTATGAAATTAAGAAAATACAATGGCCTTCTCTCTCATTTTTATTGTTCATATTCACTGTGAAGCTCATCAAATGCATTTCCGATGGAGAAATTGCAAAAGGTTCAAGTATGTACTTTGATTATATCTGGAGAGATAACATTTGGACCCATTGATGAGAACATTGCCATTTCGGGGGCTGGCTTAGTGGGCAAAACTGTAATTGTTTGGTATATTCTTGCCACTGGATTCCTGTAACGACCAAATTAGTATTATTACTGCTTGACAATTAAATAGTAAATGTTACATCTCTTTGTATTTAATATTTGACAAATTGGTTGTTTCTCTTCAAGTTAGATAAAAATTCAACTTACTTCTGTGCAGTCATGTATTCTTGCAACTCTGCTCCTTCTTCTTGACCTATCAAGGTACCTGGTAATATAAACTGAATTTCGATATCTTTGGCAAGTGGATCAACGAGTATTATCCCTACACCACCACCTTGTTTTACAATAATGCCCTTCTCCCTGCGGTTATCAGTGAGTATCTCAAGTGTGCAGACAACAATCTTCCCCTTAATCGAGTTGGGATCTAAGGTATTGTTCTTACAGAAACTGAAAGGGAAAGATACAAAAACATAGAAATTTCAGAACAAGTAAATAATTAATGGAATTAGTGAACGTGTAAAGTCCTATTAAAGGACTGAAGGACATGTTGTACTTCAGACATGATTAAGAGAGGCATGTAAAAAGTTTTGGCAGGGATAATGATATTCCTTGAGTAAGCATGTATCGAGAGTGAAGCCAAAGTTTTCTTAAAAAAAAAAAAAAATAAAAAAAAAATTAATAAAAAAAAAAGGTACCTAGCATTTTTTGGGGTTACTCCAGGAGCCGATGCCATGCTCCCTGCTATCAAACCGTAAAAGCTCTCCATGTTTTGTGGATTTATACTGAAGCCCTAAACATATGGACCTTGTAAATCAGTAACTGAAATCTTTGTTTGAATTAGATGAATAAAGTAAATTATTATCAATCAATTACTTTTATGACTTTTGAATTTCCTAGGTAGATATTAGTCTGAATTTCACGGTCCATGGTGCTTGCTGCAACAGTTATGATCCAAGGAGCAATATTAGTTGCAGTACTTGGAAAAAAACTGTTCCCGGCTGATGCAGAAATCACAATTCCTTTTTGAAACGCATGGAAACTTCCAATTGAAATCGCATTCTCAAAGTATATAGGTTGGGGCGGATCTGGTCCAAGAGACATGGATATAATATCGACTCCATCATTAGTAGCATCATCTAAAGCAGCAAGAACGTCTGCATCACTACAGAGATTGAACCAGCAAGCCTTGTAGATTGCAAGTCGAGCACTTATTGCGCCTCCACTTGCAGTGCCTGTCCCTACTCCAAATAAGTTAACATTGTCAACTGGTGCGCCTGCAATAGTGGAGGCAGTATGGGTTCCGTGCCCATCACCATCTCGTGCAGATCGGAAAAAGGTAAGACCAAATGATTCTAGAGGACCATTTTCTGCTTCAAACCCTGTTGAATAAAATCTGGCTCCCACAATTTTTCTGAAAATGAATTCAGAAAGTAGCATATCAACTTTTCTGAAGTATGCTTATCATACATCATGCGGTTAGGCAGTCATGGCTACCTGTTGCAGTTGGACAATGTGAAATTCTCTCCAGCTGAGCATTCCCCCTTGAATCTTGCAGGCACAGGTCCTAATCCATAACTGTTGAAGCTCTTTGATTCAGGCCAAATTCCTGGAGGTAAGATAATTGGTGGTGTGATTTTATAGTGATTGATTCAAGAGCATTAGAAGGTTCAAACAATATTAAATATCGACTTTACCAGTGTCAATGACACCAACAATTATGTCAAATGTTGAGTACGTTGATAGTTGATTATTTTGTTGCAATATGTTTAAGCCCAGAAATTCCCACGAGTGTGTTGTGTGGATCTTGTTTGTCTTGCTTTCAAACACGGACAGAACTGAATCGTGCTCTGCAATCAATGAAACAATCAAAACTAGAGCAGGCTACTTGTTTTCTTATTATTCCTGTATATTTTGTAGTAATTGTACTTGAAAGAATAGCAACCTAGGTTATATGTGAAAATTTACGAATGTGATGAACTAATCAGGTTTTTAGACAATACAGAATCATTATCACTGTCTTGGTAATGGGACATCTATATGAAGTCTTGTAATTTGATTGATCTTCAATCATACCAGATAAGTTTAATTTTAGCATGTTTAATGTATTTATTAGTAGCACAACCACAAGCAGTTCCTTTGCAAATGGGTTTATCGCACATCTGCTTGCACCTGTTATTAGACCATCGAGTTATCAGAGGGTACCTGCAAGTTTTGCAGCTTGATCTGGTGTTAGCATGGCAGAGAAGCCTCTGAAAGTTTTTGTATAATGGTGAAGTGCTGCATCTTGTACTCCATCATGGCTGAAAACAAATTCACTGGCATTTTAGTTTCTTGTTTGGTACACAGACCACAGTACTGGATAGGATATGACATTTCAGCTAACAAAATTTCAGCTTGTTTTGGTCATTAATAAGTTCGTGCACACTCTACAATTCACCTTACCAGACAAGCGAAATAACAACATACCAGAATATGATTTCTGAAAATTGCATAATTACCTTCCAATGACTGAAGCCAGCACTTCATGGTTAGTCTTGATGGCAGATTCTGAGTTGAGGTGTTGGGAGTTATGCCCCATGTAGACAATGTAATGCTGCAAGATTGTGAAAAATAAAGATTATCCACCTTACTAATAAGCATGCAAAAGAAATTTTAGTACTTTAACTTTGAAGGATAATTTGTTATAACGGGTACAGTAGTAGACAAAATTGGATAGTATAATGAATGATTTTTCTTTTTTAAGTACTATCTAATGCAATATAATTCATGTACCGAACACTCTATCGATCTATAGATGTCAAATTATAGTATGTGTTGGGTTTCTACTCAACTAAAGTATAAGTTACGATTTACGTAGCTATAAAGTCATAATATGCGTTTCTACTCAACTAAAGTATAAGTTACGATTTACGTAGCTATAAAGTCATAATATGCGTACGGATCTTTTACTTGACTCGAGTATAAGGTACTAGACTGCTCATGCATGCAGTACCTTTGTATTGTGGGTGGCTCCATGTACTAATGCAAATCTAAACAACAAAATCAGAGAAAAAAGTTTCACAAATTTCATGTTGCCAAGAAAAAAAATGATTAATGAAAAAAAGCATATTAGAAACTGCTAATTATATGGGTTTTTATAGACAAAATTTGAGTTTAGTGTACTGAATACTGATATTAAGCCGGCTTAGTAAAAGTACACAAGCATCAGTTTGTTGTTTTGACTGTTTTGGCTTGGAATTTTTAAGCCGGCTTCTGTTTGTACCCTACTCATCATTCATTTCCGTTTGGATTATGGAATATGAGATATTATCTGGATTATAATCTTGTTTATGGAGTTAATTTTATTAAAATAAAAGCACGTTAACGGACAACGAGATGATGTTTAGCGTGTATTATTAAATGAGAATAGACAGTATATTGAGCTCTTTTTTCTGCAGAAGTGGAAATTGTTGGAGTAGAGTCGAAAGTAGATATATACAATCCATATTATATAAAATTTACAATATATAAGGGCTCGTTTTGGTAGGACTTTTGCTTCTTGTAGAAAAGTTTAATGAGGAAATCAGACAAAATACTATTTGGAAAATTATGTAGACATGTTTAAAATCATTTTCTTAATCTTAATGGTAGCTTTAGACTTTTCCAAAGTCTTGCCAAACGGGACCTAAACATTCCTGTTGAACTAAATGAAATGACCAAAGTTTATATTATTAACTCTAAATTTAGAGAATGAATTCTTAAATTGAAGGTCACATTTCAACAATTATATTCTCTTCGTTATTTATTTATTTATTTTTCATTAAAATTCGTATAGCTTCTAGTTGAAAGTTGAGTTAATTGGCTAAAGAGTAACACAGGAAAGACCAATTCTTTTGTGCCCCATTTACTGTTATATTGCATAAAAGGATGGCTGAATTCTGACAAAATAGGACCAATTCTTTAACAAATTTGCCCGTTAAAAATCTATAGAAATTGATACAAATTGAACTAAAATGGAGAGTGCACACCACAGTTCAGTTAAAACTAAAAAGTTATTTTTAGACCTCAAATCAAAGATACTCGATCTCGATAGTGCAAAATTAACTCTTTTTGGCAGTCAAAAAATGTCTTTTTTTATCAAGAAAAATTACACAACTATATTTCTCATCAAGAATTGAAACTTGTGTTCGATCGAATCAGGTACAAAACTTTATGCTCAACCAAGGTTGAAACCCCTAAAAACTCTTCTATCCATCCAAAAAGTAGTGTTTATTTGCTCAATGAATACAATCAACTCATGTGGAAATTTTATATGGGTTCGATGTATTTTAATTCATAGCGACCTTGCTATACCCACCGTGAATACTCTTATCAAAATGAAAAGTTCTTTATGTTAATTAAGTACATGTCACTCAAATCGATTGTCTTGCAATAATACCTACAACTCTTTGACGAATCTTTTTTGTTGTTAACAAACCAATTGATTGATACGTAATTGGTTGAACACTATTTGCAAATGGATCTTTTTTGCTAGAAAAGAAACGTTCCAAATATTCATGAATCTTTTATATCAAATTTATTTCTCTTATGAAAGTCTTGGAAGAAATGCTAAATCATTGCAGGGACAAACCTAGCATTTTGACACAACCAAAAAAGAAAAAGGTAGGGCTCCCTAATATGTCCATGGAAAAGAACTTGCGCAGTTGCCATCTCATAGGAAGTAGGCAAATCAAATGCCTCATAGCTTAGTTATGATGGAACAGATCTTCGATACAATTCAATTGCAACCAGAATTGCACATCCATAAATATTAACATTGTTTTCCGGCAGTATTCTTGACGTTTGTACACAAATTAATACAGGCGATTTGAGAATTGTCAGCTCATTTTCCAGCTCGATATGGGGGTCCTGCCTCAAGAGGCGGTTTATGTTTGAACACAGTAGAAACACATAAAATACAAATGCCAGCAATTGCATGAATAGTAGCAATCTATGCACCTCGACTTTCTCAACCTTCCTCACCGAACTCCTTTGTGAAACGCTCATGAACATCAAGGTCAGCTTTGCTCACCGTAGGCCTCTGTCTTGCGAGAACCTTATCAAAGTCGATTTTTGATATAGGAGGTGGAATGATCTGCGAAAGGGCATTAATCAATAGTCAGTCAGATGTACCGAGAAATGCTCAATTTCTAGAAATAGCTTCAGTCAGGATAAGATAATGAAAGGTAACTCACTCTCATACGCGCAGAGAGAGGTAAAAATGAGTCAGGTGGTCCAGGCCTGGTAGGCTAAAGGCCAGGCCTAGCGCCATCAGGCGCTCCTTTGTTCTTTTTTAAGAGGAGGTGAGGTGGGGTGGGTGGGGTGGGGGCAAAGTCCAAGACTCTGAATTAGCCCACTCGGAAAAAAACATTGAAATCGACTAGGTTCAGGCCCTATTACACCAGCCGGCGTGGGCCAGTTTTCCGTCAATGCACCTTATAATAATTATTTAAAAATAAAGTACAAAGGACTTGAGGTTTAAGTGACAAACAGTAGTTAAATGATCAAATCTAATACCTGTGAAGCAAGTCCTTTAGCAGCAAGCTCTTGCATTGATATCTGGACGGCACCTGATTGCTTTGGTCCACATGGCATCCACATATCGTTAGAAGTCTTGATGAAAAACATGGCATCTTGCGTTTTCCGTACAGGCTCAAATAGGACATCCTTAACCTGTTAAACTCGTAAAATGGACATCAAAATAAGCTGCAAAAAGTGTGGGCGAGCACCCAATATCCAAAGGAGTTCTATTTAACATTAGTCACTCAATCTATCAGCCACACACTTACACAAACAGAAATATCTGAACCAGAGAATCCTTCGGATTTACGAGCCATGTCTTCAAAATCTCTTTCAGTCAAGTTGTTAGGGGTATCTCCTAAATGCACCTGCATAAGAGTGACAAATACACGCAAAAGAGCGTGTGTTAATCTTCATTCAACTCTCTTCGTTCATTAGGCACAAGACAAGTTCTGTACCTTGAACATGTGTTGCCGTGCCTTCAGATCTGGGAGAGGGATGTAAATGCGCTTATCAAATCGTCGCCGGATAGCCTATAAGAAAAATATTTATTTGTTGTAAAATTATTGTGGCCCCACACTGTGCCTGAGTAGTATTAATAGTCGTTACCTGATCAAGAGCATAAGGAGTGTTTGTGGCAGCAAGTACAAGAACTTTATCATCATTGTGGCCAACCCCCTAAAATAATAGGAGATAAGAACCAGTATCACCAGAGAAAAGGAGAGAAAATCGATAAAAACTTTTGACTGTCATTATGAGAGACGACATCATCAACAACAAAAAAAAACTAGTCTTATTCCATAAATTTGGGTTCAGCACAATGAATCTTTTTTTCATTACATGACATTACCTGCATCTGCACAAGCAATTCTGTTTTGATCCGTCTAGAAGCTTCACTCTCATTTCCTTCTCCACGTTGGCCACAAAGGGAATCTATTTCATCAATGAATATAATGGATGGAGAACTTTCACGAGACATTTGGAAGAGATTTGAAACTAGCTTTTCACTTTCACCCATCCACTTTGAAACTAAGTCTGAAGAAGAAACACTGCAAAAGAACAGAAGTTGGCAATTGCTTGCCAATATGGCCTAAGTTCTCAATAATTGAAATATATGAAAAAGAAAATAGCGTATGAAAGAAACAAAAAGAGAACGAAGAACTCCATCCTCTTATTGCAAGCACCTGACAACATATTTGTAAAGTTAATAGTGGCTATAAATCACAATAAAAAAAATATCCATGAATGAGACACCAATTAAGCACTTTTCCTTCCTGAACGATAACAGTCAGTCGGTCTTCATGCCCTAAACTTTTTGAAAAGTAATCCGTCCCTCAAAAGAGGTCATGCCTTTGTTTGGTCCACATTATTTGCAAAATACATTTTCCTCTCTTTTATTTTCATTTTCAATTACACATTCTTAAATAAAATAATATTACACGAAAATCCAAATTTTATTTTTATTTTTATTTTTTTACCACACATTCTCCATCAAAATACTATTCCAAAATACATTTTGGCAAAAAATGGGGCTCAAAAAGGCTCATATGTGAAAATTAGAACAATTAAGTTGCACCCATGGTCCTACATCCCAATGTCAGTTCCAGACATAGCATTCAATAAAGTAAATGTATTTACAGTCTATGGACATCCAATTTCATAATGGTAGTCTAGGAAAAGGCGGAAGTCAATTAATTGAGTAGTCAAGAAGCAATTAGACAAACTCAACTTTGACCATTCCTCACACTGAAGAGAGACAAGAAGCATTACAGACATGAGTTTGGCTTATAGTATTCCATTCAAACTGCCATTACCAGTCTCTCTAGATCAACTCAAGCAAGAATTAGTGGAATCGTGGAGGATTCACTACATTGTGAAAATGTGCACAATCATACCCATCACAATGTGCACGATGAAGGAATCTCAAGCTAAGACCTTTTACTAGAAATGTCCAGCAGACACCCTTCCACACATCACAATCCTTCGAAACCCTGCCTGGAAGAGCCCTCACAAAACCACAAAAATAACCAAAGACTCATCTCCAAATGCATGTGCTACAGTCATTAATGCGCCCCCACAATCTACTCCAGGAATTTACATCCATCAAGGTTAATACAAGTGAGGGCTCAAGACAATAGGGTAACAAACAGTCTGGGGGACCCAATACAAAAGACCTCCCCCACACAATTTCAAATTTTTTTTGTTGTGGAGGACAGAAATTATTTAGGACGAGGATAAATGGTGCCAAAACATACAAGTGCCTGGCCCAATACTAGTTCCTGCATCATGCGTTATTTCCTGCCCCCATACCCAACTTAACATTCCTTCTTGATCCTCAATCTCTGTAGCACTCCTCCAACGCTGGTAACTAATACAAACATCAAATATACTGAAAATAATTGGAAAGCAATATAATGGATAAACAAAAAAAAGGTGAGTTAGATACCAGAACCATTCTTCAGGCCAGGCTATTATATTTAAAAGCAAAAACATAGCCATGAACCTAGGTAATTAAATAGTATCATGCTCTCAACATGCACTTCACATGCAGATTATAAGCCTGCCATCATAAGACTTGGAGAATACAATCAATTTTCTCTTTCCAGTTGGAAGCTCCTCGCATATTAAACTCAACAAATAAATGAGCGAACTTGTATATGAACATGGTATTGAGCAACAGATAATCATGTGTTCTTAAAATGCCAACAACATCCAATATCAAAATATTTACTTGAAAACAGTGTCAAAATGAAGTAGCAGATAGTGAATAATGCTCCCTTGGTCGTGAAATAATATTTCCCCGGATGGAAAGTAAAATATTTTTGGAACTCTTAAGTCTAGACGAAGACATGAACATGCATGATAAATTAAAGCTTAGTAGTAATACAACGAGGGCAGCATCACATATTAAGTATTTCCACAGATGAAATAAGACTATTTGAGGATAGACAAGTAACCTGAAAAAGGTTGAGTCAGCTTCAGTAGCAACAGCCTTAGCTAAATATGACTTTCCCGTTCCAGGTGGACCATACAAAAGGAAAGCCCTCCATGGGCGCCTCTTGCCTACAAGGACGAGAAATCATAAATCAAATTGGAATATGTAAATGTATCTGTCCTATATTTTTTCCTCCAAAACCATGATCAATAAGAGATTAGCTGATAAAATGGCACGAATAAGATTGACATTTTATACTTTCTTCATCTTTCATTTTCTTTTATCTTCGATTTTCTGGGTAGGAGGGAGGGATCAGGTTGTCAGCACTGAACTATCTACATGAGGAGCAATTCATTGTAGGGTAGGTAAAGGGCAAGTTAGCTCAAATTCTTTAAAAATGGTCAAGTGATATAATTGGAAATTTCAAGTTTCTTGTTGTGAAAATGTTTTGAACATCATCTAGAAGCTACTCCTGAACCCAGTTTCTCCCAAGTTTTCTCCTCACCTCTCAGCAGGGTTTTTCTTTCTCTTGAGTATTTTCTATTTTATGTATACACTAGTTAATTTTTTTTTTTCAGGAACTCTACTCAGACAAAGGCGGAAATCCTATAAGCACTAGAAGAACTATACTGAATATGCAACCACAAGCAAACCAAATTTCTTCATAAGGTTTTCCTGTCCTGAGACACTCATTCATATTCACTGCAAACTGAGAAATCCGCCGCAGCTCCCCAGGCTTGAACTAATTTAGTCATTCAATTTTAATCATCAAAATATGGGGAACCCGTAATTTCTTGTCCAGAGAGAACTAGCAAGCCACAAAGCATTATAGAACTTGATATGGCATTTCTATGCTTGCGGGAACGGTATGGACCAGCAGAAAAAGAAAAGATATAGAATCTTATTGAACCACCACGGTAATAACTTATACATATAAGTATGACCAGTTTGGGTTTTAAGAGACGCTGTGCAAAAAAGAAGCGAACTTCTCCTGCCTGAAGTGCTAAAAATCATCTACAGAAAGAACTCGTGCTGCCTAACTGCTCTCATATATGTAGTTTCTCCCCCAAATAGAATCTTACCCATGGAACTCCGGATCAGACTTAACGTCCAAGGTAGTATAGCAATCCGGCTGTGTGCATCCCTCAAGCGAACATTGAGATGGTAACCAATGCCATAGTCAGAAGAAATATATAAAGGAAGCAGCCTCTGCCCTTAGTCTTAAAGCTATAAATCATCTAGTATTATCTAAAAGATATGAGTTTTGATGCCTCTCATATCCATCCACCTCATCACAGCTCAATAGATCTCAACTGCAAAGACAAAAATCATGCTTGCAACTAAACTAATCACAAATTTACTAGTGCAGTTTGAAGTGGATAGTGTGGCAATAGAAATGAGAAGAGCTGAAAACATCTAGGACGCATTAAGTAATTGATTGATAAAATTGGCCAAGTATATGATAATGATTCACAGTGTGAGATATTTATAATAATAAATCCGAACCAAATCAAACTGCACCTAGTCCACCCATGCTCAAACACAACAATCTAGCCATACTATCTGGAAAACAAATTTGTAAAATGCATTGTTGCATTTAAGGATATGTCCTAATAATCATACTGAAAATTTTACTTTATTAGTAAATTTGTGATGTTTCCATGGGAGGCAAAAGAAGTAATGACTAAAAGATTTAACATCCATTTTGCAATCTAAACAATAGATGGAGCTGAATTCCAATTTCTAACACCGTTTATCATCAAATAAAATAAAATTCAATGAACTCTAGCTCTTAATTTCATTAATTCGATATATGACAATTACAACTAATCTAATCACTATTCCTCGTCCTCCCATCATTTTGCCTATTTGTTCAACTAATTTAAGTGGAGCTCCTCATTACTCACCACCAATCTCAACCATATAATCAAGCCTTTAATTGAAACAACAAAATAATTAAATTCTTCAATTGCAAATACATAACCACACACACAAATAACCATTGAAAAACCGTTGACCAAAACAAAAGGGCCAAAAAATGTGAATTACCAGTGAAAAACTGAGGGAACTTGACAGGCAAGATGACGGCCTCCTGGAGCGCCTGCTTAGCGCTTTCCAATCCCGCAACATCATTCCACTTAATATTAGGCTTCTCCCTGATAATAGCCGAATTCAACCCAGACCTCAGCTTCTCCTTATCCGCATCGTCCCCATCATTCCCATCCTTCGGCTTGGTCTTGGGCCGAGTAGCCACAGCCGCATCCCCATTAGACGCTGGCCCCGACCCGCCCTCATCCAACACGGCCCGGATCTCCTCCGCCCGGCGCAAGTACTCCGTAAACTTCTGAGTAATCGCCTCCTTTATTTTTGGGTTCTTTTCATACTTTAAATGGGTCCTAAAATATTCCAAAGCATTCATATACAGAGGGAAGGCCTTGGCGTAGTTCCCCGCGTTGTCCTCCGCCACTGCCTGCCGCACATACTCGATCGCTTGCTCTTTGAAATTACTGTACATGTTAAATCATAAACAAAAAAATATGCACTCAATTATTTATATATATCCGTGTAAAAAAAATTTGGCCTCTTGATTTCTTGAGATGTGTATTGATAGATCGAGAATTTGGCTTGTTTTCCAATAAGAAATTCAGCGCTTTGATTTTCTGGTTTTGGAATTACTTAGGGTTGAACTTTGAATTGGTTTATTGGGGATAATACGTGGGTTAAGAATGAAAATCTGGACACAAATTTCTACCGTAAGAGCCCTGGCCAGCCAAAATACTCGTGGTTCGAAATTACTGTCGGCTTAAGAAAAGTAAGATGGTTTGATGGTTTAAAAATGCTCCTCGGGCTTACTTTTTTTTCAAAATTCATTTCTAATCGCAAAATATTTAAATAATGACTAGGTTAGAGTAATCAAATAATAGGAACGACTAGAGGTGTGTTTCAGCCATGTTATTTTGAAAAAATATGTTCTAGAATAGTAAATTGATGAAGAATGTACGGTTAAAAAAGAAGAAATGGTTATTGAGGTAATGAAAAATATTATTTTATTGAAGAATGTGTTGTTGAAAATGAGTAGAAGAATGATAATGAAAATTTTAATTTGATTCAAACAGGGGTTAGATTTGTGTATCAAATAATGATTATTACATTTCTTTCTATTACTTCGAAACATTAGCTAATTTGAAAAAAATTTCAAGTGGGTTAAAATCCAATAAATATTGAAGAGCCTTAATTTAAAGGAAAAATTGCAGCTACAGTCCCAAACATTTGAGTTTTATTGTAGACTTTACCTCAACATTCACTTTGTGCCACCATATGTCCCAAACCTTTGAGAAATTCCCACCGAAGGTCCTTCTGGACAAAAACCGCTCAAATCATCGTTAGTCAACCTGAAGAATTAAAAAAGGGATATTTTTACCATTTAAATGAGGGGCAATTTCGTCCATACAATAACTTCCCTTTAAAAACAATAAATAAAAGAAAAAAACACAATCTTCTTCAAACACCCCCACCCTACCCTCACTCACCAAATGATGAGCAGAATAAAGAGGTAATGGATGGAAGAGAAGAAGATGAACCCGAGAAGACCAAGAAACGGTTTTTTATTTATTTATTTATAATTACTTATTAGAAAAAGACTGTGCTTTTAACTTTAGGTTGTGGTTTCAGATTTGTGTGTTGTAACTGTTGTTTGAAGATTTTGATTTTGATTGTGTTTGTTAATTTCGGGGTTCTGGAAACAGGTTAAAGCCCTATAAAAAAAGACAAAGAAGGCCAATGTTTGCTTTTATGAAAAAGAGCGAGGTGGATCATTTGGAAGATGGGTACATATGGAGAAAGTACAGCCAAAAAGCTGCGAAAAACAGACCATTTCTTAGGTAAGTACTTTTAAACTCAGGCATTTCCTTTGTCGTCTATATATTCCATTGTAATTCAGCTGCTAGATGAAAATCCCCATGAATTCTCTCCTAGTATATATATTTGATTTATTTCTGACAGGTTTTGACATCGTTTTTGAATTCTTGCTTTTGACAATCCCAATCTCAATGAAACTTGAAAATTGTTCTTTGAGATGGTGGCTATGGTGATGGCGTTTGCGGCAGTCACAGTGACGGTGGGCAGCATGATTTTGGTGTTGGAGAAGGGTGGGTGAGTGGAGTGCTTGAAGAAGATGGTGTTTTTTTTTTTTTTTTTTAAAAGGGAAAGTATTGTATGGGCGGAATTGCCCACCATTTGAATGGTCAAAATATCCAATTTTTTAATTTTCCAGATTGACTAACGGTGATTTGGACGGTTTCTGTCCGAATGACCTTTGGTGCGAATTTCTCAAAGGTTTGAGACCTATGGTGGTACAAAGTGAAAGTAAAGTCTGCAAAAAAATTCAAAAGTTTGGGATCGCAACTACAATTTTCCCTAATTTAAATTGAGGATTGGTTCTAAACTCGTGTAATATCAAAGCGAGACAAAATATTAAGACTGTCATATTTACCGTTTTCAAGTCGTTTTCTATTTTCAATTTTCCAAAACAGTGAAAACGCGTTTTCTTTCATATTTTTGAAAACAAATTAAAAATTTTGCGGCAGTCACAGTGACGGTGGGCGGCATGATTTTGGTGTTGGAGAAGGGTGGGAGAGGGGTGGGCGAGTGGAGTGCTTGAAGAAGATGGTGTTTTTTTTTTTTTTAAAGGGAAAGTATTGTATGGACGGAATTGCCCACCATTTGAACGGTCAAAATATCCAATTTTTTAATTTTCCAGGTTGACTAACGGTGATTTGGACGGTTTCTGTCCGAAGGACCTTTGGTGCGAATTTCTCAAAGGTTTGAGACCTATGGTGGTACAAAGTGAAAGTAAAGTCTGCAAAAAATTCAAAAGTTTGGGATCGCAGCTACAATTTTCCCTAATTTAAATTGAGGATTGGTTCTAAACTCGTGTAATATCAAAGCGAGACAAAATATTAAGACTGTTCTCTTTACCGTTTTCAAGCCGTTTTCTATTTTCAATTTTCCAAAACAGTGAAAACGCGTTTTCTTTCATATTTTTGAAAACGCATTTTTGAAAACAAATTAAAAATTTCAAAGAAAACTCAAAATGACAAATTCGTTGTTTTGAATGTTTTCAGTTATAATCAAACCAAAATTTTCAAAACGTGTTTTGAGTGTTTTCAAAAACAATTTTCAAACTGTCAAAAAGAACACATTTTCAACAATCTCAAAATGAACACCCAAAACACAAAATTCAAAACTTAAAACACAAAACTGAAACATAAAGATAACAACTTATCGATCTTGAAACTTCAAAGCCATGTAAAGATGGTCGTACAAAGACATAGCTTATAGAGATGCAATTAGACATTTTAGGTTAAAGAAACTCTTCGCAGCGCGACACAACTCATAATTGTTCGACTTGGTATATGAGCATGTTGCTATCGGCTTATGAAAAGTATCTGTACACCAAGGAAGACCCATTGTAGAGAGGAAAAAAACACAGTAAAGAGTGTGGGTCAAACTGGGGTTGAGTCAATGTTTGGGCCTTTATTTCACAAAAACTCATTTTTCACCCCACATTTTTCATAAATTAATTTCACGTGTAAATCAAAAAAATTTCCTTATTTTTAATCGTACACCTCCAAAAAATCTTATTCGATAATGAATAATAATATTTAGCATCAGTCTATATAACATATATGATATTAAATGACAAGTCCAATTAAATGTGTTGTTATATGATTCATTTAATTGGATATATAGTGTGTCGCTATCTATACTGGTGCTTAACACTAATGATGATGTATAGGCACTACTCTTTCAAAATATATTTTCTTATCAAAATGGGGCTCAACGGAGCAATTTTGCTGGCCATTAATGTTTATAAATATTAAGGACGATTGTGTGTCTGTGAAAGAGATCATTTTCCACTATGTACATGAAAATATAAAAAACGGCAAAATCTAATTTTAGAGAGTAATGTTGCAAGTACAAGTTGGGGATGATCCTCGTGTAAGATGGTATTAAATTTCAGTTTATACATTATTGAATTTGAAAAACTTGAGAAACCACACTGCTTTATGGTTGAAACCGCATTAAATTCGAAGGATGCAAGAGTGCCAATCCAACTCCATGATTGTACCTTTTTTATGCCAATTTTGGACAAATTTTTGGGAGAGATAAGCGTGACAAATTTCACGTGCGAACAAGATAATATCGAAAGGATTTTATCACTTTGTCAAAATTGTAATGATATAATTCGAGATGACAGTAGGTGATTTTATAGAAAAGCTAACGATATGTAAAACAATTCAATGATAAAATGTTATGTGACATTATTTCAAGAATTATGACATTGTAGCATGATTGATACAGTGTTTGAATTACGATTATTACATTATACTGAATAGTATTAAAGGAAAATAATAAACTTTGCCGATTGTCAAGCCTTTCTATATTTTATAAAATCTCCATTTTAACATACAGATCAAATTCATTAGAAGTCCGATACATACATAAATTTTAGAAAAGGGTGGCAACAAGAACCCTAGTTTTTGCTTCTAAAAGCTGAAATTGTTATAAAGGAAGTATATATGTATATTTAGTTAAATCTTGTATGTCAATAGTATATCTAATTTAGCACCTATTTGTTATCCATTTTTCCAATTTTTTTTTTTTTTCTCAAATCAATTTCAACCACACATTTACAAATAAAACATTTTGCACGTAAATTAAATTTTTTTTTCTATTTTTCGACTAGACATTTTCCAAAAAAATTCACTATTTCAAAACTCATTTTTTAAAAAAAAACACTCTTTTTAATGATTACCAAACAAGGGCTTAGTATATGAATCATGTCTATGTATTGAAAAAAAAAATGCCATTATGTAGATAAAATGATTCAAATAATAAAAATATTCTAAAAATGTAAGTATCTAAAGGGATGAGAAATAAATCTTTCATACATAAGTTGTTTGCCATGTAAATATAAATATTTAAGGCATATTGGAACAAGTCTAACCGGTCAAGATTATAGTGAAGAGTGGCAATAGTGAGTCTTGAAAGGTACTGGTCTATTATTCTCCTTCCTCGTATTCTATTATACCCTTTTCAAAGTCCGTATTGTTAAAATTGAATTGAATTGAATCAGCCCACTAAAATAACTTAAGAATTAAAATCGCTCGATTTGCTCAAATCCAACTCTTCACCCCAAAGTTGTTATTTATTTATTTTAATGTGTTTTGTTATCAACTTGACTTCGATTCAATCATTTTAACGTTTGATACACATTAAAATTTTCATTCTCCTTTTTTTACTTATTTTCAACCACACATGCTTCAATAAAATAATATTTTTTTATCACATCAATAACTTTTTTTTTTAACCACACATTCTCCATCAATTTACTATT
Source organism: Fraxinus sp. D2006-0159 (assembly GCA_903798375.1). Taxonomy (NCBI): domain Eukaryota; kingdom Viridiplantae; phylum Streptophyta; class Magnoliopsida; order Lamiales; family Oleaceae; genus Fraxinus; species Fraxinus sp. D2006-0159. The sequence goes on along the minus strand of CAIGRQ010169636.1, from coordinate 1,058 downwards.
TCAAAATACATTCTTCCAAAAAGTTGTGGCTTAAACACACCTAATAATTGAAAAGTTGATTAAATAATGTGAACCTAATAAAATGTATGATTGAAAATGAGTTTGGCGAAAAATTGAGTCATACGAGGACTTAGTAAATAGGATATTTGTTGTTTTTTATATACAACTTATAAAATGGAAGAACTCCAAAATTGTAATGAAAGAAGTTTATAAACGATTGAAATTATAAACATAAATAAATGAATGGTGGATAGATTCATTGGGTCCTCTAAGACTAGAACATCTTATTTCCTATGGTGAATCCATCCAATTCATCTATGCAAAAAGTAACAATATAGTTTATATAACAATGAAAAGTATGGCTTCTAACTTATCATTCACGAGCTTTATTAGGTATGAAAATCTTTGTCAATTTCTCCGAGTTTCATCGCTTTCCATATCTTCAAACACAATTTGTAAGGATTTGCGTGTGAACCACTGAGAAGGTTTCGCATGGCATTCCTATATTTTCAGAAACTTACTTGCCCTCGTTTTGTTCACCTAAACAAGTTGATTAGAATTTAAGGACTTGTTTGATCCCCATTTTTAAAAATACAATTTTCTCTCTCTTTTTTTTTTAATCAAACACCACACACAATTCAGAAACTTTACATTCATTTTTAATAACACATTCTCAATCAATCTATTATTTCAAAATGCATTATATATGTATATAAAAAAATGAGGCTGGAACATGCCTAAGTCAAACTCGATAATTATTCCTATTTAATGGGACATGCAACTCTTCAATCACTTATCTAAACATATTTTTATCAAAATTTACTAATTTTCATTTATACCAAACAATGGCTTAGTTTAAACTACAAAACAAATAAAGTGAAAATACTACCCAAAAAAAAAAAGGTTTTAAAATTAGTTAATTTTAACCACGCACGCTAAACCAAAAAGGCGCTAAAATGAAAAAGAGAACGAGTCAACTCGGCAATATTGTGTATAAATACTGTATATTCACGCCATTTCTATTCCTAAGTTTAAATCAAATGCTAAACCAGAATGTC
>CAIGRQ010169593.1:0-12292 GCA_903798375.1 Fraxinus sp. D2006-0159 | reverse complement strand
TATATGTGAATTTATTTCATTTTAAAGAGAGATTTCTCAAACCCTATCATTTTTTTCTCTCCATGTGGAGGGGAAGTGACGGGGATTCTGTTGATTCATTTTTTGGGGTCAACAGTACTCATTGGGGGTAGTACGCCCATTAGGGAACCTCTAAGCTAGGTGAAAAAATGTCACTCTTTCTGAACCTTCTAATGCTTCCAGTAACAATAGTGTCAAAGTGTGCAGATAATACATAGATGAACGTGGAGTTGGAAAAAGATTGTTGACAGCTTAGCCTAATTAGGTCTTGAGGTCATTACATATTAGGTGTATACATAATATTGGAACAAGCTCCCAACTATTTACTTTTCTAGATCGTTATTTCATTTTCACAGCATCATTCAATTTCCTAACACTTGTATTTTAGAAGACGGAGTTTTATTTTTACCATTTAAAGTAGTTGACAATGCACGTGAAAATAACGTTTAAAGAATAAACAAAAAATTAGATAGTTTCAATAAAAATAAATAAATAAAAGAGAAAAATATAAGCATCTAATTATGCGTGCAACTCTAACCCTGATCGCATGCATTCCTCTCTAATACCTCTATTCTTTTCGTTCTCATTTTACTTTTCACCCATTGTTTTTACCTATTTTCTCAAACTCTCATCTACAAAAAGTATTATGAATTATCACAAATTTATAAATTATGTTTACAATGCTTGCTAGAATCATGAGAATCAAGCACTCTTAGACTTTAGCCTCCGTTTGGGCTACATTTTTTGTGTTAAAAGAAGACAAATTATAGACGTTGATCTGCTAACAAGGACACGTTTGCAGTGCATTAACATTTGTTCAGATGCATTTTTCTAAATTTAACCTCACCAAATTCTGCATCCACGTGAACACTCCTCATTTCTTCTCCAACAACTCCATACGTCCACAGGTGAAAGTTGGAAGCACAGCCATCTCCCCTGAAAATCAACTGAACTCCGACGAATCAGATTTCCGATTCCTCCGCACCTTCCCATTTTTAGATCTTCCACTGGCCAATGCTTGATTGGAGCATCTAGGCCCCGTCCAAGGAAGATGAATTCACTTTCCCAGTTTGCGACTCCGGCAAAAACTACAAGACCTGAAAACAAAAATCTTCACCAATTTAAAATTGGGCAACTGAGCTGCTGTAGCACCATCCCGCCACTTCAAACTCGACACCGAAGCTATGGAGCCATTCCATTCTCAAGTCGAACACTTGGCTCCTACCCCATTTTTTCCATTAGTCTTGTTGTTTTTCGTCTGTATAATGTCCAATCTCAAACCTGTAGACCGCTTCAATTAATTGCCAAAAGTCGTATCTTCCCGAAAATATGCAAAGTGGAAAGATGAAGAGCATCGAATGTTCATAGCGGCCTGTGAAACCGCCATTGCGAGGGCCACCGTCACGACAAGTGTTTCACGAAGCATGGGTGGGAACGCGTTGTGACATTGTTCAATTCCATTTCCGGGCACAATTGGAGTAAAGTCCAATTTCGCAACCACTGGGATGCAATACGACGCGAATACAAATGGCTATAGAAATTGTTGGCTTATATCGGGGTTGAATACAACCCGTCGGAGGGATAAATCATTGCATCCGACAAATGGTGGAGTCGAAAATTGAAGATGACATTTTTTAATTGTTGTCTACTATTCACCCGTGTCTGTATGATTGCATTAAGTGGAGTTGATTGTATTGAGTGGAGCTGCAGGAAATGATTTCATTCAATTTGCATCGTTTCCATTTACTACTCTGTTATTGTGATGCAAAATGGCTTTTTATAATTCTAGGTGTCGGAAATCAAAGTACCTAAAATGGGATGATTTTTTCCATGAAATGTTAACTTGGTTGTCCACGTTCATTTAGGTGACATTGTTATAGGTGATTATCGATTAATCTAAAAAAGATGGTGCATTTTCTGGCATACAAAATGATTGGTGGTTTGGATCAATTAACACAATAGTGCATACAAGAGATTGGTAGATTGTCACACAACAGTGATGAAAATACAAACTGTATAGTATTTACAACTTGTTAGTAATGCATGATTTGGTCGTTACTTGTTGTTCTGGTTGAATTCTCACGGAGCATAATCTGATTACTAATTTCATCTACATGCTGTGAAAATTGAATTACCTCGCACATTGGTCCGTTGGCTAGCACTAGACGAAATGACGTTAATTTCTTGAATGAAACCGACCACACACATCTTTATATTCGTGTGCAATGTTTGCGTGTTGAATCCTCGTCATAATATTTTGACCTTATGTGTTCACACAATTACAGGAGAACAAGGAGTACAAAGACTTCAAGGACAAGGATGTCAGTGAAATATATATTCGATATCGTCAGCTATTTGGCGATAGTTATGATGGGGACAAGTACGCAGTCACCCCAACAAAGTTATGTCGTATGGGCTTCGGGTTGTTTGAGGACAGTGCATTTGACGACCAAATGGATGCAATCCCTATTGATTGGGAGAGTACCGGTTCCAGCGATGAGTGCGTTGAGGACAAAAGTACTAAAAGAATGCACGTTACGAATGCTAGAAGTGGCGAAAAGCGAAAGTCGATGTCCTGTAGGCGAAAGGAAAATAACAAAAAAGTTTAGGCTCGGGAGTTGTCGTATTCAGTTGATCGGGCAAACAGTGCCGCCAAGGAATTGGCGGTGCAGATTAATACCATCATGGCCTCGAGTAAAAATGCGGGCGTTGCCTGTGTCGAAGAATTACCTGCGGTAGAAAAGCTTGAGCGATGCACCTTGTACTACTTCGCCTGTACGCTTCTGGCGCAGAAGCGTTACCGAGATATGCTCGGTGTCATGTAGACTGTAGATGAGAAGTATGGTTGGATTGTGTGGTAGTATAACGAGCGAAATAAGCTCGGGCATTAATTTATGCATCACCGAACTCTTCATAACTTGTTGTATTTTATTTCGTTATCTACTTGTTTTGGACAATTACGTTTGATATCTTGTGTGCCTTTGTCGTTCCTATCTGCATCTATGTGTGGTTTTGCATTATTTTTTTTGAGATTCCACGTTTTAAGTGCAACAAGAAATGTTACATGCGAGAATAGTACCAACTTTTTGTGTTTTCAAAACGTACGCTATAAGTCATTGAGTGTTGGAATATTTTTTTAATTTTCAAACCACAGGTACCATTATTTGACACTCACTGAAAGGAAATGAGTGCAAGGAATCTTTACTCTTCTATAAATTCCTTTCTCAGATACATGAGTTGTGACTTCTGCTATTGATGGGTATAGATATTTGTAATATTGCAATATTAGGGGAGCTTCAATTTACCACAATGGATGATCTGAACTTGAGTTGTGCGCTACTTTCAGGATCCGATGAAGAAGAAGAAGAAGTGGATGAAGAGGAGTTTCTTTGTGAAATGGCGAAGGATGTCGTGACATGGGTTACATATTGCAATATCACAGTGAACGATGCCGTGAACTATTATCGCAAACGACATCGTATCCGACGATTTTCGTCTTCCAGAAATGTCCACATGTTCATGAAGGAAGCAATTGAAGATAACGGCAAGATATGTTACCAAGAGTTCCGAATGTACCCGTAACTACTGCGCCACTTTGCGCACATTCTGCGTGATGAATACGGCTTACAGAGTAGCCAACATATGGATATATACAAGCAAGTTTAAATGTTCTTATGCATATTAGCGCATGGAAAAGGATACGACATGTGATTACACTTTTCAATCATTCATTGCAAACAATATACCACTATTTTAAGGAGGTACTAAATGTCGTCGTTGCATTATCGGCCCGTATCATAAAACAAGCCCCAACTACAATGACTATGAGGACCGCACAGGCCGGACTGGAATAAGAATCCGTTGTTTCGTGACTGCATAGGTACTATTGATGGAACGCATGTAAGAGCTGTACTACCGCATAACGAGCGGGTGAATTTCATAGGGCACAAAGGAGTACCGACGCAAAATGTCTTGGCCACATGCGATTTCAATATGTGCTTCACATTCGTGCTTGCCAGTACGACCGGGAACATGCACGACTCAATAATACTGGCTCGTGCTATACACAGTCCTGAAATTCATTTCTCATTACCAAGCCTGGGAAAGTATTACTTGGTTGACTCAAGGTTCGCGCATCGATCGGGTTACATAGCTCCATATAGATGATCAGATATATTTATCATTTTCAAGAGTTCCACGATGATGGATCCGATCGTCATCGTCACTTTCAGAATGCTCGGGAGCGGTTCAATTACAAACACTCGTCGTGCAGAAACATTATAGAACACACATTTGGAATGTTGAAAAAACATTGGCAGATACTAGATCATATGTCTAGCTATTCGTTTCGAACCCAAGTTGCTGTTGTTGCTACGATGGGAATCCATAATCTTTTACGTCGTTCTGGAGTTGTGGACGAGATATTCGTTAGAGCCGAAACAGATGATGCCCCGATAGAGGTTGACCTACCGATTGCGAAAGATGAAATGCACACCGAAATTAATGCATCGGAAATGCACCGCAGTGATTGAGACCGACTTCGCGATTATATGACACAACAATTGTGAGCTGCAAATGTTTTAAACAGAACGTGAAAATTTGCAAATGTCTAGTCATTCCGAACGTGGAAATATAATTTATGGATTTGTGCAAAATACTATGATTGGATTCTGCAAATAGTATAAAATTCGACAAAATTGTGTAAAAAATTGTTGACAAATATATTGCACTTCACTCGAGGCCTTCTTTCCTTTTCATGTGAACACGCATTTTGGGGAATGAAATTGTGCAGGCTTAGTCAAAATTTTGAACAATTGGGGCGAGGGCAAAAATGGAATGAGGAGAGAGGTGAAATATGTGATCATTGCATGTGCACTGTTGGAACAGTGCTTGATGTGAGGGAAAAATGTATTTTTTTTGGGGAGAATGAGCTCCAAATATGAAAAGAAATATTTAAAACTCTTCTGCTATGCTTCTCGACTCCTAGATTTCACATTTTAATCCAAAAAAATTAGACAAAAAATTTAAAACTTAGTTTTAATAACACATTTTCTCATAAAATAATTTTACACGTAAATTATTTTTTTTTCTAATTTTTAATCACACGCATTTTTTTTTTTTAAAATCACTAATACAAAATTTATTTATCCAAAATAAAAAAATGAGATTCAAACATGGACAAAATCATGGAGGGTTCCCATTACAACATCCTATCATGAATTTATGATCTCAAACTAGCAAGTGCGCCAGAGGAGGGCATTTTTGTCCATTTGCTTTTAGCCTTTTCCCCAAATTTTCCCGTTACCAAACACAACTCAAAAGTAATAGCCGTTTGGAAAGGTTTTACCTCTCCGATTTCAAATTATTTTTGAAGGCCTCCTCCCGCTCAAAGACGTCGCTCAATATTCTGCGGCCTCTCGCTCTCATCTTCAAGATCGAAACGATCAGCTAATGCAATCAATTCGTCGAAGGAGAAGGTGAATCAATTATATATTGGACAATTTTGCGTTTCATTTCATAGATATTCTTGATTTTAGGGTTTAAATATTGACATTCAGTTACGTCCACGCACGCATTAACGTATTAGATGAATTTCTGATTTCATTTTTTGATGGATTAGTATTTTTCCAGTCTTGTTTTCTTGTGGGTGTTATTAAAGACCCAAAATTTTAAACTCCCGATTCTTGTATTCACTTGCCTTTTCAAATTTTTTTGGGTTATTAAATTGGTCTGAATGTTGTTGATGGACTCAGGGAAACAGGATATAGAACTTTAAAAAGAACAAAAAGGGAAAAAAAATGAAGAGGATGTGAAAAGAAACTGGAGATTGAATAACGAATATCAAAAGTTCATTTTCAGATCAACAGGCTTATCGACATTGACAAGCTATTACGGTTTTTATGATAGCTTCAGTTTCAGTTATTTTTATCTTGATAATTTTGCTACATTTAGTTAATTGCTGTATTCACTTTCCCTCATGTCATCAGTGAATCTCTAATTCATAATTTAAAGCCATGGAACTGGATAGAGTTTATAATGAACTAGATGGAGTTAAAGTAGAGGTGAAAATCCTCAGAGAAGAATGCCGAGCCAAAGCAGATCTGACCGATAGATTAAGGAAAGCTTATATTGAGCAATTAGCAAAATTTCAAGAGGCGAAGTTTGAGGTAGAAAGACAGGGCCGGGAACTAAATGCCAAGTCTGAGGAAATTTGCAATGTTAGGCAACTATATGAGCAACTCAATTCCAGTTTGCACCAAAAGGACTTGTATCTTCAGCAGCTTACTGTTGCAATTGAAAAGGTTCGAGTAGATCATGGTGAGAAAATTCTAAAATTGGAGGGTGAAAACAGAGATTTGGTGTTGGTATTAGACGAAGCATCAGCAAGAATCCAGGATCTGGAGAGAAAAATATGTCCTAGTGATGAAGAAATTTCTGGTCTTAAGAGGCTTCTATCAGTTAAACCACGAAAGAGAGAGATATCTATTTACCTGAAAGAGATAGATGAATATATACTCAAATGGGAGGAAGAAGGCAGGATTGCTCAAGATCAGTTGAAATGGAAAAATGAACAATTTTTACACCTTGAAGAAGCACACAGGAAGCTTCAAGATCAGTTCCAGGCTGGTAAGGTGGAGCAGGAGCAGGATAAATCTGCATATCTTCAAGAAATTGGTTCGTTGCAAGCTAGTTTGGATTCTCAGACTCTATTATCTGAAAGCTTAGAGACTCAGTTGAGGATCAGTAATCAGGCCTTGGTTCATGAAGAAAACACAAGAAAAGCTCTTGAAACTGAGGTGTCTGAATGCAGATCAAGTTTTGAAGATGTCTTCCTGGAGTGTCAAGAAGCAAAACTAAAGATTGAGCAGTTGACCATTAAAAAGGATGAGGAAATTGGAGAGCTACACAACTTGCTAAGAGCAAAAGAGACACTTTATGGTGAGATGAAATACAGAACTGCACAGCTAGAGCAAGAAAACCAAGAACTGCTGGGGTCCGTTGAACAAATTCAAGAGGCTCAGCTCCATAATACTGCTGCGTCTTCTTCATTGAAAAAATTTCAACACGAACTTCAAAATTTGGAGCAGTTGCATAGCACATGTGCTATAAATCTCAAAGAAAAGGAAGCTGAATGGAGTAATCAGATAGAAAAACTGATGGGGGATTTGAAATATTGCATTTCGAAATCAGATTGCAAAAGTAAAAAAATAAGAGAACTCAGCAAGGAGTTGGAAGATTGCCAGAGTCTACTGGAGGTACAGAATGAGGAGAATTATATAATGATCTTGGTGTTGAAATCAGAATTCGATGTTTCTTGTTCGAAGCTGCATGATGAAAATGCCAAGCTGGAGTTGTGCATCAAACGAGGTGAAGAGAAGGACATGCTTCTGTCACAGCACTTGAAAGTAAAAAAGGGGGAGCTACATAAAGTTCATGCCAATTTGAAGCAGAGAGATAACGAAATAGCAGTTTTACTAGAGAAGGTTGAGTCTGTAGATTTTTCGAAACAGCAGGTGAATCTCTTGGAGAAAAAACTTGGAAAGCATAAAGATATTCTTGAAGAATTATCTGAACGTCAACATCGTTTTGAAGAACAAGTTCTACACATGGAAAGTACCCTAAGTGAGCATGGTAGATATGTTTGTGATGCTTTAGAAATAGTAAATACTGAGCTGGCAAAGAAAACCGGTGAAGTTGAGAAAACCGAGATTGAGTTGCAGAAGTTGCAATCTGTAGCAGAAAATCTGAAACTAGAGCTTCATGAAGACCAGGAAGCTCATAAGCAAGATAGTGCTAGCCTTATTGGCATTGTGAAAGACAAGGATGCCCAAATTGGCAATTTGCAGGAACAGATTCGTATCCTGGTATCAGAAATTATAGCCAAACAAGAGGCTGCAGAAACACTCAAGCAAGAGAAGGATAATTATTTACAAATTGCAGAAGATAGGAACTGCATCATAGAAAGTCTTCACAAAGAGATTGCTCGACTAGAACAAGCGTTGGCTGAAAGCGAAGTTGTACTTCTTGCTGGATTGGATGCTCATAAAGCTCTTGTGCAGGAGGAGACAGTGTCATTGATTATAAAGGAGAAAGATCAGAGCATACAAAATCTTCAGAAACATGCTGAATCTTTGGAAGAAAACTTAAGTAATGCCATGATCTCTTTTGCCAAAAAGGGAAATAAGCTTGATGAAGATTTACGGAGAGCTGAGAATCAGCAAATTCTAGAGATTGAAGAGAGAAACAAGATAATTGACAACTTGCAGAAAGAAGCAAATTATTTACTCCAGAAACTGGAATTTCAAGAAAAACAATTTATTAATTCAAAGCAAGAGGCATTGCAGCTCGAAGTTTTATTGCAAGAGAAGAAATCAGAAACAAAAGAGCTGAAAGGTCAACTTGGGGATGAGAAAGAGCGCCTTGAGGTTCTAATTAAGGAGCTCAAGTCCCATAAGGAAACTTTGCTTGAAGTCATCATGAAAGCATCTGTTGATAGGGAGGGTTTACTTGCACAAATGGAAGGAATTTATGGACAAATTGGTGCATTTTGCTGTAAAGATGTTGAATTGATGGGAATGCTGGGGAAGATGATGCAACTTTCTGAGGATAAAAGTGTGCTGGCAATGAATGTCGGAATCACATGTTCTCCCTCAAGAAAAGCAGTTGAAGAATATGTCAAACGAAGAACTCCATTATCAGAGCGCAATGGTCAAGTTCTTTATTGAAGAAATTGGTTAGATTGCTTTTGCAGATATGTAAGCTGAATTGACTCATTGCTCTCTCACAAAGGTACTATAAGAAAGCTTCCGATGAACGTTCCTGTTGGTAAATCTCCACTTTTTGGTTCTTTACCCGAAGAGGATTGTGTTTTACCATAAATGTCACCGAGTGATTTATCAATAGAATGCCTCATTCTACTTGGAGGATAAACTCACGACTTAAAAGGTTTTGAGTGGATCTTCTCAAATAGTTTCTCTTTGCCATCCACTTTTTCTACAGAATTATTTTGCTTGGAACTTATAAGTTCCTTGGTTTGCTGCCCAGAAATGTTGTATGATTAGGAAATATTATCATCAATCTTTTTCGGCTACCAAAGTGTAAACTTTTAAAACTGAATTTTTGCTTACATTGCTATTGGTGAGTTCTGTTTAACCGTCATGATCGAACTTTTAATCTTTTAATACTCAAGGAAAATATAAACATCATCTTATAATCAAAGATAACACGTGGCTCAGGACTAGTCTGCAACACATATGGATGTGTATATGTATGAATTTTTATTGTGTAATTTCCAACCCAATGCCAGGGTAATCGGCTCAAAGACAAATGCCAATATACGATCCTTAGTTTCAGAATTTGACATGCCATGTCCATCTTCATACTGGTACATGTATTGTGACATTCTAGCAGCATTATTTGCAATTTCAACAAAAGTTTGTGAGAACGGACAATCTGGATCTCCATCCTTGTTAATTTTTTTTCCAGGTCTCTCATATCAAAAACCTCACATGTTCGCGTGCATCGGTCTTCAGAAGAACCAGTTTCTTTCATGTAGCATTTATATCGACTTAGGATTGTCACCTCTTTTTAACTCGTCTTGGATTCGAGAAAATGGATAAAATCTATTAAACTCGAGCAGAATTGGAGTCATGTCTGGTCTCTCCCTGTTATACCTTTATAAACCACTTTGCATCTACTCAAGCTATGATCGAATACAATGGGAACAGAGGTGGACCCACATGGGTTCATGTGGTGTCAACAGACCCCACAATTTTTTTTCCCAATTCTATGGACCCGTTTGGTAAGGTTTAAAATCCAATTAAAATTGAAAATATGGTCGTTATTGGATCTCACTTGTCTAATAAAAGTCAACGACGACTAATTTTTCGATTTTAATCTCTACCGAACACGCCCTAAATAAATTTTGTGGTGGTAATNTCAACAGACCCCACAATTTTTTTTCCCAATTCTATGGACCCGTTTGGTAAGGTTTAAAATCCAATTAAAATTGAAAATATGGTCGTTATTGGGTCCCACTCGTCTAATAAAAGTCAACAATAATGACTATATTTTCAATTTTAATCTGATTTTAATCTCTACCACACACCCTCTATGTTTGCCCTGCCAAATTACTCTCACTGCAGATCCATATCTTCTCTTCTTCTTTTTCTTCTTCCATTTTTTTTTTCTTTTTATGTTTCCGTTTCTATGTCTTGCACTCAGTTTTCTTCTTCCGTTTCCTTTTTCTCTCTTCGATTTGTACTCTCCAGATGCTTCCTAGAATGCCAAGAAAATAAATTAAAAATTCTATATGCATATGGTGGGATCATCCACCTATTTGATCCATTTTATTCACCACCATTCAGTTCTCCTCTTTCTTCCATTTTTCTTTTATGTTTGCAAGACATAATTGACCAATTATTTGACGAGTTTTTTAAAGGTAACTAATGTATTACAAACTTAGGAAAATAATCAAAGTTTGACCATGTATTATTCTATATCTTGCATTGATTTCTCTTCCCTCATCTCTATGGTATATTTCTCTCATTTTCATCATTATTTTGGTGCATAACGGTCTGCAGTCTAGATAAGTACATCTATGTCATTCGATAAAATTAAAAAGTTATAAAGAAATCAAGGAGGAAAATGACAGTTTCGTTATGCATATTAAAAAAATGTACTTAATAAAATTAATAATGAAGATATTATATGAAATATTCAAAGTATGTAAACCAATGAGAAATAATTGTAGGTAGGAGATTTAATATTAAATTTTTTGTCTTATTTAGAAAAAAATTGGTAGTTAAATTTGACCCAACAAGACTTAATCTTGGCTCTGCCCTTGAACGAGAGCTCCAATGCATGTTTCACCAATAGAGAGGAATCTTGATCAACACTTTAATGATCTTCAATATGTTTCATAATGAATTCTCTTGCCATTTCCAGGGTAGTTTCACCTCTGTTGACAGAAATGAAGATTCATACAATTGTAGCAAGCGCACGTTACAAGTAAGATATAGAGTAGGAGCACTAAAGCTTGTTTGATGTACACTTTTTGAAAATAAATTTTGTGAAAAATGATTTTTTTTTTTTTTTTGGGAGAATTTATGGTGAAAAAGTAGAGCAAGCGCACATTACAAGTAAGATATAGAGTAGGAGCACTAACGCTTGTTCGATGTACACTTTTTGAAAATAAATTTTGTGAAAAATGATTTTTTTTTTTTGGGGAGAATTTATGGTGAAAAAGTAGGGAAAGTTATGGATCCAAGTACAAAATTATTTTATTGAGAGAACGTATAGTTGAAAATGAGTTTGAGGAAAAATGAATTTTTAAAAATTTATACCAAGCAAGGGCTAATGTATTGTATGTATTTCCTAGTATTTCACAGAGCTGAGAATATAGATCCTTAATCTTTGACTCATGATTTTTGCTATATTTTTTGTTATTGTTTGTCAAGTTTTGCTTAATTTCATCCTCAAATTGGTATTCCCAGCCTTCGTAAATTATCAATTAATTCCAATTGGTCAAGTGGCTCTACTGCTTCATCAAGCATCAACTTCGCTTGCATCTTCAGTTCGAAAGCCCTTGCTACCGTTGAGGAAAATTAAAGTTTATACAGATGATGATAATTACTGTGTATGACAATGTAGTTTCTGGACCGCCTAATCATCGTCTGATTGCAAGGCTTAGCAATGATTCTGTTGGGTTTAAACACACCCAAGAATGCAGACACAGATAATAATACCCAAGAATAATACAAGAACTAGAACAACACACACAAGAACACACACTGCGGAAAACGAAATCAACTCCAAAAATGTTAACATAGTTTGGCTATGCCTAATCTGGGGGGCTAAGCTACCGGTCCAATCCACTAGTGCATCAAGAAACCTTACAGAGAGAGTTATACAAATGGAACCAAATATCAGACCATTATCAAGTTCTAATCATAGATCGAGCATAAGATCTCTTAGAACTTCAACAAGAAAAACTCCACAACCTATCGCATAAATCTCTAACAGGGACTAATAAAAAATAGCCAAAACTAGACTCAAGCCACTGTCAATCATATGCGAAGAAAGAGCCCCAGGATTATACAACAAAAGCCCTTATTCATATGAAAGGAAAAATCATGCAGTAATAACCCTAGAATGAGAGCCTCTCTTCTCCAGAGAACAAACCAGACAAAAAAGAATGAAAACAAAATTGATTCCTTGACGCCTGGCAGAATAGCGATTATTCTGCAGGCGGGAATCAATAGACAAAAACAGG
>CAIGRQ010169585.1:0-15744 GCA_903798375.1 Fraxinus sp. D2006-0159 | reverse complement strand
TAGATATTGATGGAGTTATCGTAAATATATGAATATTGGTCTCGTTGGATAAATCGTAATTAGATACATAAATCAGACTCGAGAAAAAGTCGATTCGGATAAGTTAGCTCCAAGATATTTTAGTTTGAAGGAATTGTCAAAAACTAATTTATTTTTATTATTATTTAATTATAATTTTGAAAGTAAGGGTTGGTGAAAAATTTTTTTTCGTTAAAACAAGAAATTCCATTAATTTTTCCGTTAAACCAAGAAATTCCGTTAGTTTTTTCGTTAAACCAAGAAATTCCGTTAGATAGGCACTTTTTATATATAGAAATACACACACACACACACACACAATAACTACATCAAAGAAACTCTCTAAACACAAGATACTCTCCATTTTAGAGAGTAAATGCTTAAAATTAAGTTCCAACATACTCTCTATTTTAACTTTTTAAGATAAAGCATTGGTTTAGAGAGTTGGACTCACCTTCTATTTTTAATTAACAATAGTTACATTTAATAAGTTTCAAATTTCAACATTCTACAATTTAAATACTCAAATCACATGTAAATTGATTGATCATTAACATATAAAAAAATTATGTTAAATAAAATTTGAAAAGAAATCAATAAATGATCATTAGAAAAAATAAAATAAAAAGTCAAAATAAAGAGTTTGTTGGTGTTCGTAAAAAAACTTCTCTCTAATTTATAGATGTTATTTATTATGCAGAATATACTCCTTATAAATAGTGAGTCTTTTGAAAATGCTCTATAACTCTACCAAGAAAACCTTAACAGCGAAAATCCACTAAGCAACGAAAGTCACTAACCCCATATTTTTGGGTTCACAAATTTTATAGTCTCCAACTATAGTTTGAGCCCTATTTTTGAAAATCCATTTTTTTCGAGACTCACTTTCAACCACGCATTATTCAGTAAAATAATATTATACGTAAATCAATTTTTTTCTTAATTTTTAATCATACATTCTCCAAAAATCATTATTCAAAAATGCATATTTTATCTTAAACGAGCCTCAAACATACAAAAAAACATATATGAAATTACAAGATACAAAATTTCTCTATTTTTTCTCCTCAGCAGTAGGAATTGAATCATGAACTGAACTCTCCATATTTAGACCACTTCGATTGTAACTTCCGTCCATGATAAAAAAAACTACAAGAGACCCATATCTATTTATCACCAATTCGATTTCTTATGGATATTGTCAGGTCAACACTTGCGAGCTTGAGGTTTGCACTCTTGTCGCAAGCAAATCCCAACGTTAGAACAAAAAATAGGACAATACAAAAACCAAGACACAATTCTCGAATTTTTGCAAGTACAATAATTATTCAAGATTGAGAACAACTTAAACATGTAATCTTTACGATTAAAATGATCTCAAATGAATACGAATCCAAAACTCCAGACAAACCCTCAATTCGACTAAATGAAAGGAAACCCACATAGTTTAAAAAACCCGTAAAATATCTATATTTACTTCTAAAACGAGCACAAAAACAAGGGATTCATCACAAGAAATGTACTGATACGTCAAATGTACGTTTCCTGTATTCAGATACAGGGATTCAGAGAGCGGAAGAATGACGATTCTTGATGGAAGCTAAGGTTCGAGAGAAAGAGAAGAATTGACCGTATAGGGTTGGAGGAGGCAAAAGATAGGGCATACAAATTCTTTTATACTACACACAATATAACGTTGTTTAAAAAAAAATAAAAAAGAGGTCAAAAACTACATCATTTTAGAAATTCGAATATGATATATTTCTCACCGTCCCCCAAAACTTATTCCCTTGCTGTCGTGGTCATTAAACATTCGAACAACTTAGCCGACATGGGTGCAACAGTTTTAAAATGATGGCAAATGAACCCAACAAATCAAATGTCAAGGACATAAGGGCCACAAGTATCAAAGGTTGGAGCCCCATGTTGGAATTTAACATTTGGAATGAAATTGCCATTACTTAGAATATAAATATGTATTTTTATTAGGTTAAATATATCCGCTCCATATTTTTTTTTTTGTAAGTGCATCATATTTTAATTGTATGAAATGTAAATAATCTTTGGTCATTGTCACGCTTATATTTCAATATATTTTCCATTGCAAACTCGTCTTCAAGACTTCAACTTATTGTGCATGCAATGTATATGACAGTAGGACCTAATGATGTTTTTGTCGAAAAATTCCGTTAAAAGAGAATAAAGGCTCATATGCCTCTTGTATTTTTGAATGAACAAAAAAGAAAACAAATTCTAAATGGCGACTAAATATTTGTTTATTCTAACAATTTTTCTTAAAGAATAAATATAATTAAAGATAAGATTTGCTAATAATATGTGATGAAAAAAATAAAAAATTAAAAAGAGAATAACAAATAAAGATTTAGGGCGAGTTGGGTAGAGATTAAAATCGAATTAAATTGAAAAATCGGATTAAATTGAAAAACTAGTCGTTATTGTTGACTTTTATTAAACGAGTGAGAACAATAACGATTATATTTTTAATTTTAATTGAATTTTAAATCACATCGATCCGTCTTTAAAACCTTAATACAATATGGTTGGTGAATATTATCACTCCATGAATTTTCAATAAACACTTCTCTGACTCTCTCTACTGATTCATCCTTTTTGACTATTTTTTCTTGATCATCGTCGGACAGTAAAACCCACCTTCTAAAGGCACCGCAAAACAAGAGTGCACGACATAACCTCACCTATTCGAGATCTTGTCCTCCGATTTCCATAATTCAGCGATCTCCCACTCTCTGGTCTTCTAAAAGTCTGTATCTTTGATCCAGCAGTTTCGGTTCAAAATCTTCTGATACATATGGGTATGTATCTCTACGATCTATTTGAACCTCAATAGTTCTGTTAATTTGTTTTTATCGAAAAAACCCCTAATTCAATGATGCTTTGTTATTTATGATAAATGATTGTCTAGGGCTGAGTAAAGTTTTCTGTTTATATAACGTATTTGCTCGTATTTAAATAAAATACGAGCTACTATGTACGTTTCTTATATTTTGGTGCTTAAAAGCTTTGCTTTATTGTAACTGTTTAAGTAGTGGTCAGCGCTTTGCATTTCGATAGTTTGGGATTTAGGGTTTTATTGGGTTTGATTTTGATACGGGTGCAATTGAATTGAATTTTGATCTGATGGCGGAACTGTAGTAATCTTGGCTATGGTGCTCTGGTTTTAACTGGACTGGAGCTCACGAGTGTTGTTTGCTAAGAGACTTGAAACCCTGGTTGCTAGGAATTTTGTAAATGAAATTGTTTTTAATTATCTTGGAATCTTCAGGGCGTGGGATTACTCGAGCTGCGCGCAAGCTGGCCAGATATCCACGGTTATCAAAAAAAAAATAAAATCTTGGAACCCCACCCCACAAAATTTGGAGAAGAATTACAATGAATTATAGTTTGCTCAACTGACCTTCTCTCTTTACTTTATTCAGTTAGGGCTAGTTCCTTTATTCTTGTTCTGATTCACTGTTGAGCATACTGTAGGGTGCTGTGGGAAACTATGATGCCTACAATGCATTTAATTGGTTTCTCAAGTTAAGAGTTATGTTCTATAACATTACTGTTCTTGCTAATACAATTGCTATACATTTATCCAGGTAAAAGTGACGGTTGTTGCTCAACTCACCTTATAGATGGGGATGGTAATTTCAATGTTGCTGGACTGGATAATTTCATGAGGGAAGTTAAACTTACTGAATGCGGGCTTTCTTATGCCGTAGTTTCCATCATGGGTCCTCAGAGTAGTGGTATGAATTTTTAGCTGTAAAGATACTTCCTTATCTCTTGCATTTGCCAATTCGGAATATGTGAATTTTGGGTGGCTTTGTTAGTGCTTCTGTTATGGAATTAAATACTCCCTTACCTGGCTAAGATTTTTTTTTTTTTTTTGTTAATTCCATTGCTCCCTTTTAAAATCCAGTATTGTGTTTTTACAGTTCTAAGATTCCTGTTCACAACAGCTTTCATAGTAATCTTGCATTTTCTGTCTCCTCCAATTTCAACTAATTTAACTGTGTTCCATGACATTGACAGGGAAGAGTACATTGTTAAATCACCTGTTTGGTACTAATTTTAGGGAGATGGATGCTTTTAAGGGGAGGTTCGTTACTTAAAGAACCTTTTGTTACTTCTCTTGTTTGTTTGTTGATAAAACTAAAATAAAGTATTCGAGTTCCCTCAGGTCCCAAACCACTAAAGGTATTTGGTTGGCGCAATGTGTTGGCATTGAACCTTGCACTCTTGTAATGGATTTAGAAGGCACTGATGGAAGAGAACGAGGAGAGGTACCAAGGAAGATGCTTTTACTTGATGCTTCATATTCTATTATGATTTACTGGTTATTTTCATTATAATACATGGAACATACATTTGCTGTCTCTCTTGCCCTATGGACTTACTTTAGAAAGCCACACCAACATTATTTGAGAACTTATTTAATAATATTAGTTTGTAATATATCGTCTCCTCTTGTGATGACTATTGATAACTTGATTTTGTACTGTATTCTCTTGCCATGATCTTTTATGGAGCAAATACGACGAGATTATGTTTCTAGAACAAATGGACTGTCATCTACATATATTACCCGTGCTTCTTATTGCATGTCTTAGTTTCCTTAGCAATTCCAACATGTACAAGAATGCTTATTTGTTCACAAGTTTTCTTTTGTTTATTCAATTATGTTTTTTTATACCAAGGGATCTGGAGAAGTAGAGAAATATGCTGTTAGCTGATTCTTCTCGTTCTTTTCTAATCTTTTTACTCCTTTTCAGGATGATACTGCATTTGAAAAACAGAGTGCCCTGTTTGCCCTAGCTGTTTCAGATATAGTGCTAATTAACATGTAAGATTTGAATTGCATTAAAAATGATTTGATATCATTTAACACTTCAGTTGAGTTATTTGGGTTTGTTATAGAGTTATAGTAGATATAAGATGGAACCACATCACAGGACTGTATGTTTGAAAGATTGAAAGAGTGATTGTTATAGGTACCGTGTGATTTATTGACAAGGAAGGATTTGAAGAGAATGTAATGCATCATATTAGTGTTGGTTGGATGGAATTGCATACTATATGATTGGCCTTGAGATTAATTTTTATTTGAGATTGCCAAGTCATTTGTATTACTTGGAAATATTTCAGGTGGTGTCATGACATTGGCCGTGAGCAGGCTGCAAATAAACCTCTCTTAAAAACTGTATTTCAGGTAACTCTTGCCCCCTTCTGTGTTCTAGCATATAATTTGGATTGCAAATTCTTTTCTGATTTATAATTATGATGATCAGGTCATGATGAGATTATTTAGTCCACGCAAAACAACTTTAATGTTTGTTATAAGGGATAAAACCAGGGTAAGCTTAACCTATTCTTTTCTCATTTGATATTGCCATTAATTGTACTTCAGAAACTTAAATTCTTAGATCAAATGGTTCCATGAATTACGGATTTGATATGCTGGAGCATTTTTTTTTTTTTGACATGTTATAGACGCCTCTGGAAAACCTGGAACCTGTTTTAAGAGAAGACATTCAGAAGGTACATCTCATGTGATATTTTACTGTATAATGAATGAGCCCATCAGTTGTTGGTCTAAGGTTCTCTCTTTCCTCCTTCCCCTATCCCCCGCTTTTGAAGATATGGGACGCAGTTCCTAAGCCAAGTGCGCACAAGGAAACTCCATTAAGCGAATTCTTTAATGTAAGACGCATATATCTTTTTGATTAAGCTCGGTTAAGAGTATGTTTGGCTAAGCTTAACGAGCACCTTTTTTGAGAGTATATCTCTAGGTACTTTCGAAAAAAGGTGCTTCCTCGTAAGTGTAGTCTAACATGCTCTGTCTGTGTTCGGTTGTATATGATACGTTTTAATATGGATGATTGCAGGTCGAAGTTACAGCTCTTTCTAGTTATGAAGAGAGGGAAGAACAATTCAAAGAGCAGGTTAATACCATGTTTGAATTGTTTCGAGTGATTTTAGTGTTTGTTCTTGTGAATTCTCTGGCTTCGTTCTTTGCAATTTTTACCATCTGTTGTCGTTTTTAGAAGGATGCTTTTGAGATTTTTAGGGATCTAAGAATTTTTTACTTGTTTGTCTTTTAATCAAGGTGGCGAGCCTAAGACAGAGATTCTTTCATTCTATTGCTCCTGGTGGGCTTGCTGGGGATAGGCGAGCTGTAGTTCCTGCTTCCGGCTTTTCATTTAGTGCGCAACAAATTTGGAAGATCATCAAGGAGAACAAGGATCTTGACCTGCCTGCTCACAAAGTCTTCATCTAAACATCTATCCTGATGTCATAATAAACTATTCAGACAGATCATCACTGATGAATTTGCTTATCTACTGTAGGTCATGGTTGCCACTGTACGTTGTGAAGAGATTGCAAATGAGAAATTTTCTTCTTTTATTGCATACGAGGTAGCTTTTCTTGTAAACATATTTTTGAAGGTTTTGTTTGATTCATAATATTTTGCTTTATTTTATCTGCATGCACAAATCCAAACATCATGAAACATCAAATGTAATTTGATATTACATTTTTGTAGGAATGGCGTCAACTGGAAGAGACTGTACAATCTCGACCAGTGCGAAGCTTTGGGAGAAAGCTCAGCTCAATCCTTGATGTTTGTCTAAAGGAGTAAGTCGATAACTGACCATGCTTATATTCTTCTTGAAGCTCTGCGACAATTACTCNTCAAATGTAATTTGATATTACATTTTTGTAGGAATGGCGTCAACTGGAAGAGACTGTACAATCTCGACCAGTGCGAAGCTTTGGGAGAAAGCTCAGCTCAATCCTTGATGTTTGTCTAAAGGAGTAAGTCGATAACTGACCATGCTTATATTCTTCTTGAAGCTCTGCGACAATTACTCTTAACATGGTATTGCCCTGGATATATTTGGCAACCCTGTGCATGACAATTTTCTGAAGAGCTTTTTATTACTTCGAATCTTGGGTATATTTGGCTACCCTGAGTATGACAATTTGCTGAAGAGCTTGTTATTACTCTGAATCTTCCGAACCTTTGCCGGCATGAATTTTTTAAACTCTGCTGCAGTTAACTATAGACTAGGTTTTGAAAAGACTACCAAAAAACTTCCTTTGATCAGCGTGCTCCTACTTGGGAAAGATATTTCCTTTTCCAGACCACTTCTGATCATTCACTGCGGTAGGTTTATCCGTACTTTATGATTGATAATTAATGTTGTGAGTGGATTTGAAGGACAATGGGTCTGGGCTGGTCAGTTTGGCCAAGTACTAGGAAATTACAGCTAGACTGGAGGAGGGCTGAAGCATATAGACATCTGAACTAAAACTAAAGTGATTATTGGTTTGTTTAAATTAAGGATACATGAAGCGACGCGAAATTCCTTATGATAGGTGGAACTCTATATTGATTTCGCATTCTGTCTATATTACCATGTTGACGGACTTTGTAAGTGAGCACAGACCTGTTTATTGATCAAAATTTTCGCTGACATTTAAGATTTTGGCAAACTGATTTTATAGCAAGATATTACTTTTGTGCATCTTAATAATGTAGTATAGCATTGAGAGTTTTTTGAGATATTCTCATTCATATGTTTTTCCACCTTTCTAAACTAGATATGATGCAGAGGCGACTTATTTTGATGAAGGTGTTCGATCTTCAAAGCGGAAACAGCTGGAAGAGAAATTGTTGCAAGTAATGCTTCTACAATTCATCCTTGAAATTCTACAAGTATTAAAAAAAATATGTATCACTATTGTACGTAAAAAGTAGATTGAGTAAGGGCAAATACAGCCTGAAGCTTTTAAGAAAATATCAGTTCTCTCTTATGGAGATTAATGTTATTTTCATATTTTAATCTCCATTTTGCTTCCGTTCTTTACAAAATAACATAATTCACTCCTCATATTCTGTATGTAGACCAGACTGAAGAAGCCAAAATGAGCAAATAATGAGTGCATGTTTGAACCATTGGTTTCGAGTTAAATATGTAAATCGAGCAAACTTTCTGATGGAATGACGAATCTGATAAATGCATTTTGCTGTCACGTGCCTGACAACATTTATTGTTCTTTTAGAAGTATTGCCTTTGGTTTTGATAGCATAACCTACCACACTGTATATTCAATAAGCCAGCCACTCTTCTCTAGTAACCCTCTCCTCCCTCTATCTGTGAGAGAAGTAGGTTTTTTTTCAGCTTTGAGAAATGAAACTTTTGATTTTGTTGTTGCTGGTACACATAAGAATTAACACACATGCCATGCATCATTTAGGTGGTTTGTTTTATTTATTTAGTATTAAATGGGTTGTTAATAAACCTAATAAGAGTTGATATAGGATTTAACTTTATGACTGAGCATTAACTGCTGATTAACCAATAATTCCTCTAGCTTTTCGGTTATTTTTCCCCCTCAAGTTCATTTTTTGGGTTTGGCATATTAGCTTGTCCAACCTGCTTATCAATCCATGCTGGGACACGTTCGATCTGGAACTCTTGATAGATTTAAAGACGCATTTGATAATGACTTGAATGGAGGGAAGGGATTTGCTATGGCTGCTCGTGATTGCTCTGAGTATTTTATGTCACAGTTTGATGAAGGTTCTTCTGGTAAGATATCTTACATTTACAATGCCATCTATATTCACATGGAGAGAGAGGTTGGGCATGTTATCACATGCATTTAATCAGTTCTTAGTACGGAATCCTCAAGAAGATTCTGAAAAGGCAAATGAGCTTCCGACATAAATTTGGATTGCTGCGACCATTAACATAACTCATTTTTATATAGCCGAATGATACATTCTTCATGCGAAAAATAATTTTAACCTGTAGCTGCTGCTGCTTGATGATCTTAAGGGACGCATTAAGTGGGATAGAAGGCTAAATTTAATATACAATAGCTGATAGTTGCAGATCGCGGCACTGCATGGATAATTAACTCTTCTCCTTAATATTAGTATTGATTAACTTATTATTTTCCAGAAGCATACATTGAACAAGCAAACTGGGACTCTTCCAAAGTAAGAGAAAAGCTTCATCGCGATATAGATGCACATGTTGCAGCAGTTTGCGCAGCGAAGCTCTCCGAACTTACAACTATGTATGAGGTATGTAATATTGTGATATTGTAACTTTGCAGCTGTCATTTGAACGTAGTAAATTATAGATTCAGCAGCTTCTGATGTCCTGTATGCATGAGTGTGAAACTCATGGATGTATTGCACTAGTATTGATGTGTGAAATTGGCAAGTGCAAGGATGTGTTCCTATGATGGATTACCTTAATTTTATCAAAATTTAGGCTGTTACAGCTAGCAACAGACCTGTTTGCAAACAGAGCTGGTTAAATTTACTAGAGCTTATTTTCAGTTGTAACCGTGGCCCAATAAAATGGTTTGACTGTATTTCCATTGAAATGATTTCTTGTGCAGGCAAAATTGAATGAAGCATTATCTGGTCCTGTTGAGGCTTTACTAGATGGAGCCAGTGATGATACATGGCCTGCAATAAAGAAACTTCTCCAACGCGAGACTGAAAAGGCTGTTGCTGGGTTTTCTACAGCTCTTTCGGGTTTTGAAATGGATGAAGAAACCCAAGATAAAATGATTATAAGGTTGAAGGAGCGCGCAAGAGGATTGGTTGAATCAAAGGCGAAAGAAGAGGCTGGAAGGGTTTTGATTCGCATGAAGGACAGGTACTTGCTCTATGATTTCAATTCATGACCTAGAATTTGTCATGAACACTGAAGTTTTTTAGTTATGGGTTGTACTTGTGGGAACTGACTGATCAATTTTTTTTAGGTTTACAACAATATTCAGCCATGATTCTGATTCAATGCCACGGGTCTGGACTGGGAAGGAAGATATTCGAGCCATCACCAAAACTGCTCGATCTGCTGTATGATATTCTCCTATTAGATCTTTGGTGGGATTATGTGTTTCTTGATTGGATTGGGCTTCTAAAATTATCCTTTTCTTTTTGTAGTCTTTGAAGCAACTATCTGTTATGGCTGCAATTCGTTTGGATGATGAAGCTGATACTGTTGAGAATAAATTGTCCCTTGCTCTTTTAGATCCCAAAGCTGGAACTACTAATAAAAGCAGTTCACTGGACCCTCTTGCCTCGAGCACTTGGGACGAGGTAATCATTTTAATGCTTCATTGCTTGATTCTTTTCGAAGTATTTAATAAATTCTCATCTGCTCAAATACAGAGATCTCTGTGGAAAACAAGTGAACTGCTTCACATGGGTGTGTTCGAAAGTCTGTTTTTTGTACTTTGGCATGAACTTAGTTTCAATGCGTGGATGAATTTGAACCGACTTAGTTATGGTTCATCTATGTAACTGTATATAAGGAAAGATCTCGCAATCCGTTTTTATATTATATATCACAAATCCAAGGGTGTCGGTGCCAAGTACATATTTCTATTTTACATCTTATTCCAGTGTATTAATACTCGTTCTATGATTGGATATTCAAATCCAGGTTCCAGCATCAAAAACTTTGATTACACCAGTCCAGTGCAAATCCTTGTGGAGACAGTTTAAGGCGGAGACTGAATACACTGTTACTCAAGCCATTGCTGCTCAGGTATGATCTTGTACGCATAAAATACTTCTGAAAATCGGCGATATTTTTGGGTCGTAAATTTTACATAAATAATCTTCGAGTCCCCTCGGGCCACTGAGGTAGTACCCGGCCGTAAATTTCATGGCCCTGTGAGATTAGTCGAGGTGCGCGCAAGTTGGCCCGAACATTCACGTTTATCAAATTTTTTTTTTTTGCATCCATAGTCTCTTTTTGAATTTGAACTTGTGTACAGTATCACTCCAAACGTCTTTATGTTTTATGATTATTGTCGATCACATAATTTTGACAACCTTAAATAAACATGGGATAATTTTTTGTTGAGTTGAGTATGATAGATTAAGAATTTTCTAATGAATTATTACTGATTCTTCTTCATTCTCGACTTTTAGGAGGCTAGTAGGCGAAGTAACAACTGGTTACCACCTCCATGGGCAATAGTTGCATTGGTTGTCTTAGGTTTCAACGAATTCATGACACTTTTGAGGTAAGCAGCAGCATACTTACGGAGACTGTGTGAATGTGTTCTATTTAAATTTATTGGGCTGCCGTTTGTTCTTTTTTTAATTACTTTCACTACCCCTGCTTCTCTATTATCTGGTGACATTCTATATTGAGACTTCTCTCATCTGCTTCTTTGGGATTGATGCGTTTTCTTTTTTTGCAGAAATCCCTTGTACTTGGGCATTATTTTTGTTGCTTTTCTGCTCGTTAAAGCCCTATGGGTACAACTAGACATCTCCGGGGAATTCCACAATGGAGCTGTAACTATCTATCCTCTTGTTGCTAACCCCTCATTATATTTTTGTCGTAACTACATCCAATTTTTGATTCTAAAACTTTTACCATTTTGATATTTGCTTACCTGAGGACACCCCACTGCTTGCTAAATGAATTCTAATAGAAATCACTGAGGCATATTCCTGGCCATTTTTAATTTGGAATTTTTGGTTTAATAGCTCTTTTTCACACCTGCAGCTTCCTGGACTTCTCTCACTGTCAACCAAATTTCTTCCTACTGTCATGAACCTTCTTAGAAAACTAGCAGAGGAAGGCCAAAAACATGCAAACACCGACTCTCAGCACAACGCTCCACAAGCAGCAAAGAGTTCGCAGAGCCTCGCATCGTCTAGTGCTTCCTCAGAAGTGACCTCTTCCGAAAATGGTACTGAATACTCGAGTCCTTCAGCACATCACAAATTGCAGTAATCACTCAGTTCATAAAGCATTAACTTCAAGGAACAAATCTTGAAAGCATTCATATTTGTGTAGATCTGATATACTGGGGGCCATGGTTTGTGATGAAAAATGCCCCACTAATATATAATTTATTTTAGATTATAAACCTCACCATTAGGCGCGATTGTATTTCGTCTGTGGTAATGTGAACACCCCCCCACCCCCCACCCCTTCCAACATTCGCCCTTGTTTGTGATTATTTCTGCGCTTTTCCTTTCAATTTTGTATCACGAGAAGCGAAATAACACTGTATTTTGAGGATTATACAAATTTTACGTACCATTTTGTGTTCATTAGATAAATCAACTGTATTTTATCAACTCTTTACTAGTGTACACGTTGAGAAATTGGCGTCTTTATCTTCTTAAACTGTTCCAATTTTCTTCGAGTATGTTTGGTAAAGACTTGTCAAGTTTATATAGGTTGGTTAAACATTATTTTTATTTGCAAGTTCGGTAAGATTTATAACTTTTATTTATATATTTTTAGGACTTATAATACTAAATACACACACATTTACTTCTCTTTCTGCTACTCGCTGGTGCTGGCAGCTCTGCCTTGGGGCTCTTTCCTCATGGGATGCTGCCTCTCGTAGTGATTTCCTCGGTATGTCGGTGTATTTAAAAGTAACTTACGAGTTGATCAAGCACGTGTTTGTCAAAAAAATAAAAATGAAAATGAAACCTTTGGTTTCGTCAATGTAATTTTTACCTCTTTCAAACATGTGGAAGTACAACGAAACATTGATTCTTAATTGAATTGCTCATTTGCTTGTTCCCAACTAGATTGGAAAATTACACCAGCTGTAAGATATCTTTTGGACCCCATGATCTTCATTAATTGTCAACCATCTCAACCTGTCTTAAGAATTGTCCTTCAATTCAATGTCATGTAGGTCCGTATTCAACTCCCTTTATCATTTTGGCACCATGTCCTTCTTAGCTTTTAATTTTCTTTAAAATTATTATACACTCCCCTTCGTAATTATGGGATCGAATTTAAGCTCTTGAATTTGGATTCGACAAAATGGTCGATAATTAATAGAATGGAGTTCAAACAAGGACTTCATATGTAACTATTATGCATCAAAACTTAGTAACAAGAAACTATTATTTCTTCTTCAAAAAGGACAAATTTATTATTTTTATTCGATGCTACGTAGTTGTTCAAGTTCTTCTAATCTACTAACACCGATGTTATACCTCCTGCATTATTTACCACCATCTAGTGGGAAGTATAGTTTGATAAAGATTAAATTTGATCCACTGATTCGACTTTCGCTTGTTTGTTTAGGTGGATTTTACGACTACATAATCTATTGCACTATCTACTACTACCAGTATGATTAGGGATGTAGCCAGAATTTTTATCTTGAGGGGGCGAAAATATGGGGGGGAATATATATATATATATTTTGGGAGCGAAACTGAAAAATACAATACAAATTAACTAGGAATAGTGAACCATCGGACAATGTTGGTGGAGGCGGTCGCCCCCCCACCCCCCAATCTCCGTCTCTGAGTATGATGTATACCAAATTAGTCCCGTTTGAGAGTGAAATATGAGAAAAAAGGACAATATTACATTGACTACTAAGTAGGAAAAAGACAACTATATTTCTCATGGAACATGACGGAACATGACAATGTGTTAGGTGTACCATGGGACAGTTCCCTCTTAAATTCACAACAAAACATAGAACTCTTTTTTCTGGTCAGATTGGTTGGTAAAGTTTTACTCATATAGTAGTAATTTCTAAATGAATACCCCTTGTAAAAATGGTCCCGTGTGCGAATTATAATTAAATAATAGCTTTATATTTTATGTTGGAAGCACTGCAAAGCAAATTCGAGCAACTTTTCATGTGCATCGGAAGGGATAATGTGCAATTTCGAGTTGTCCATTATATCCTTTATAGAAATGACAAACCAATTCGAGGAATTATTGATGCATATATTCAATTTGGTCAGACATGTATAGTATTGAATTGGTACCAAGACAAAATTGGAAGCACCGCAAAGCAAGTTCCAGCAACTTTTCATGTGCATTTGTCTCTCTGGAATGAATGTGGGCAGGTTTCAATGTATTCAATGTAGATCCAAATCAAAGCCATGGAATTAAATTTTTTTTTTTTTCATTTATGTGCTAGACTGCTAGCATATTCTTAATATAATCTTTAATAATTTCATAAGGAAATTCAACTTGGAACAGAACATAGAATACTGGGCTTGGACAAATTCAATCAACCATTGGCCAAAGCAATATTTGTGATCACAGGGCAGTTGCACAAACAAATTTGGTGGGGGGTTTTGATGGTTCATAAAGTGGGGAAGAGCGGTATCAAAATGTGTCCGCTCACCTAGGTTCGAACAACTTGGAAAGTAATGGGGGAGATATGAACTGGGCAATCTATATATAGTTAGCTTCGTACTAGGCTCGACTTATAGAGTCATAGCATCCGTGGACTGACTAAAAAGAAAAACTGGTATGAGCATGTAGCCCTGGCCTAATATGTGCCATGTAGACATTGATACTTTTTGATATGTCTGTCCTATGTCGTGTAAGGCCAAGAGTGGCCGTGCATAGAGTTGCAAAAGACTAAGTCAAACTGACACGCTGTCATCCAAGCTCAATTTGACTCATTAGGCGAGTTGGGCTCAGTCCATGGTCCGTGCCAATGAAGGCCAAGCCGTGAGCTCTTCAATTTTTCCCCCCTAAAATACAAAAAAAAAAAAAGTTAAAAAAAAGTAATTGCTTATTTGGTAGTGCTTTTACGTGTTTATAAGTTGTGAGTCCTACATAATGCGTGAATATATTAAAATATGAGTTATTATATAGATAAAAATTAGATTTGACCAACTTAAATCAATATTTGATCTCTGCCAAACATGCTATAAATAAGAAATAAAAAAGATACGCGAAGCCAAGGAGCAGACTTAGCTTGTCCCTAAGCTCAGTTTAATACGAGCTTGAGTTGTCATTGTGTTGAGCTTTCACGAGCCCATTGCCCCTCTAGTGTTGTCCGGCTCGACTGGATTTACACAATTCACAATTTTGATGGAATGTTGATGGTTGATAAAGAGAGAAACCTTTTTTTATATATATATATAACCAAAATTATATGTTATATATAGTTATATACCACGTACAAACTTTTTGGGATTGTTGTCACAAATATTCTAATTTAAGAGGACTTGTATTGCAAATAGGTGTTTAAATTTGTTACCATTTAAGATTACTTTTGACGGTGAATTCCTTTTGTTGGTGAGTGGCGTATCCTTTCTCTGATTGGAAGTGTTTGTTTAAATTGAAAAGGAAACAGATGGACAGTCCTTGATTAAGCTGATTTTGGAGTAATTTTTGGGTCTTGCATGTATACATGGACGCGTTTAGTTGTCAATATTTTCTATGGAAAATATGTTTTTTTTTTCCACCTAATTTTCCTACTTTTGTGCTGTTTATTTACAATTTTTCTCATAGAAAATAGTTTCCTACTTTTGGTTACGTAACCATATTTTTCTTGAAAATAAGGAAAGTGTTTTTTTTAGGGAGGTGTGATTTTTATTTTTCAGGTAATTCACCAACTCTTTCTCTCTTTCATTTACCCACCAATAAAAATAGACAAATATAATATTTTCTAAGTTGAGAACTAAATCAATCAAAACACAGTTAATCAATAATTTTCATACAAATTATTTCTAAGCAATTGAATTGCCTAAAATTTAATTTAGTGGAAACTACACCATTCCCTACTTTTCAAGATCAAAATTCAAAAATTAGATTTTAATTTTTAATGTTCAAAAATCAGATATTTTATATATAAATACAAGATTTTTTATATTTAATTAAATATTAATAAAAATATAATAAAACTTCAATTATA
>CAIGRQ010169570.1:0-17024 GCA_903798375.1 Fraxinus sp. D2006-0159 | reverse complement strand
TCTCCATTGATGCATTCGATTATGCCTTAATCTTTTGCATCAAGTTCAACTTTTGAGTAGGTACAGTGACTAGATCGTTCAGGCATGCTGATTTTTTTTTTTTTTTGACATCTAGGCTACTACATGTTTTTTATTCCTTTATGTTGAGTATAACTTTGCTTGCCAGAATCGTTGAAATAATCGATTAATAGCTCCTACCTAATCTTTCCTGCAATCATCTCCATTGATGCATTCGATTATGCGTTAATCCTTTGCATCAAGTTCAGCTTTTGAGTACGTACAGTGACTAGATCGTTCAGACATGCTGATAATTTATTTTTTGGACATCTAGGCCACTACATGTTTTTTATTCCTTTATGTTAAGGTATAAGTTTGCTTTTGAGAATCTGCTTCAAGCATCTTTTATGACGCTGTATGCAGGTTCAAGGACAAATCAGCCTCTTGTGTGGTGGAGTGTTAAGCTTTGGTCTAGCACAGTATTCAACGTCGGAATTTGAATTATTGGCAGAAGAGCTGCTAATGAGTGATTCTATAATCAGAGTAAGTGGCAGCTTTCCTTATTTCCAGAAAAATAAACGAGTTCTTTATACATTGTTTTCATAGATCCCTTGTGTAACTTGAGCTAATGTCAAGAATTCTATGAATTTACAAAAGCTTGTTTCATTCTCCCTTAAAATTGTCTACTTACATGCTCCTTGTCTATGTTCATTTATAGCATGATATGTAGGCACGCAGATCATAAAATGATACATTTTGTTTGAACTGTACTAGTTGGACATGTTGGCAGGGTGGATCCAGGACTAGATTAAATTTTTTTTAAAGGCTGAGCTAATTTAAAAACAAATTCCACATAAATTTATTTTTTTTACATATGAAAAAATTAGAAAGGAAAATGTAAATGGGGTGGGGCTACCCAGGCCAGCCCCTCCCTAAATCCGCCCCTCTGGTATATGTTCGTTGAATGTTCTAAAATACGTGTTCTTTCCAATAAGGGAAAAGGTGTATGAGGAAAGACATTGAGGCTATACTTGTACCACTCCCTTGATTCACACGAACTCATTATTGAAAAGATCTCAAGATGGCTAGCATATGGGCAGGGGCGGACCTGAGATTTTGGTTCAGGGGGGCGAGACTTGCGTAAAAATATTTTTAAACAATAAAGATAATATTTAAACAGAAAATGATTCCAAACATGTTCGAAAACAAAAGATTAATTTTTTTAAGCTTAGCGAATCATGCTCAAAGCAAACGAAGTGCAACAAAAGCGTTCAATATATCTAAAATACAACAACAAACCATCAATAAATAAGACATACCTGAGGCTTCTCAAGAGGACGGAACACCACTACTTCATCTATCCCGTTGAGCAACTCAAGGCGGAAATACGCCTTGAACTCTTCCATCACCATTGCTTTCATTCCACCATACGAAGATGATGCATCATCAGCAATCAAGAAACCAATGGAGTTTAGTCTACCCTCGGAAATGGGGGAAGAACCTACATTAGAAGTCATCACTACCAGCGCATTTTTAAACGATACTCTACGACCCTGTCACACAAAATTTCAGAATTAGGGGCAGTTAGAATCAGAACTAGATAATAATGAAAAATAATTTTGACGAGAAATAAAACGAAGAGCCATTTTCCATGTCATTAAACGTTTTAAGTGAGTAGAAATAATAGCAAGCAAACCTGAGAATCTATAAGGTTAGAACAGGTTCAATTATAGAAATATTAAATACACATCCTATATTAATTATTTGCTTGAAAGCCTTTATACCAGGATCTGCGTGTCCTTTACCCCATAGATTTCAAATAAAGAATGGTTTGCCATGGCAGTAGCTGCACCAGCAAGCACCTTTTCTCTTGTTCTCCTCCATAGCATTACCAACTTCCCTAGACCTCCAATCAATCTTTTAGAAGTTGCAGTATGTCCACACTTCCATTATTGTGCTGGAGACTACATGAGGATGGCTTTCCAGTACAGCAATCCTTCTACTTTCCTTCCCTTGTACAATTGCAAAAACTTCCGTTAGGGTAAAACATAGTTTTATAACTTGGACTGATCGTGCTTTGCTACCTGAAAATTGCCGAACCTAGCCCTAAACTGGTCTGGATAAGGAAGTTGACCACACAGCAACTAAGCGGGCCAAAAACCGGGTAAACCTGCCAGTTTCATGTAAACCATTACCACTTCATTTGCGATTTAGTTTTGATGAGTTTATTTGGCCAAAAAAACTGGAAGGGGATTAGGGAAGGAATCNCTGAAAATTGCCGAACCTAGCCCTAAACTGGTCTGGATAAGGAAGTTGACCACACAGCAACTAAGCGGGCCAAAAACCGGGTAAACCTGCCAGTTTCATGTAAACCATTACCACTTCATTTGCGATTTAGTTTTGATGAGTTTATTTGGCCAAAAAAACTGGAAGGGGATTAGGGAAGGAATCAGGATTAAGGAAATTGGGAGAAAGGGTAGGGATTGGGAATTTGGGGGGAAGGGGAAGGGGAGGTTGGGCTTCTTTCAAAATGTTAGAAACTTGGGCTTCGGTAGTTGGGTCATGGGTGGGCTTTTTTTTCAAGGCAAAAATTTAAGAGCCCAGTGGGGGCGGCTGCCCCCACTGGGCCCTTAATGGGTCCGCCCCTGCATATGGGTGTGCACTCTACTTGTCATGGAATGGTATATGTTTGACTAGATTACAAATTCTGATGCTCGGACTCTTCAAAATGGACGAAGTACCCGTGTCAGACACGACACGACATGGGATGAGTATGGATATGGGTATGGAATATGTGTCGGATCCTCCAAGTTTCAATTGGACATTTCGCCGTTTTTGCTTCTTTTTTTCTTCTTTGGCGATGGCACAAGGTTTTCCATTCTTTTTCTTCTATTTTTTCTCTTTGCTACCTTCTCCTTTTTCTTTCCTCTCTGTATCAATGGTTTAGGGCTTTCTTTGTATAAAATGAAAACGGATTCCATATAGTGCAACTTAGAATTCCATTAAGTTTTAAATTGTAATCAAGTCCATCATTTTCTATTTTATACAACATTTAGTAATTAACTTTCCATAATTGAAAACTAAACCCCAAAATTCTATTTTATTCGTTTTAACCTCTTATTCAATACTCATTTCTTGATTTGTGAAGAATTGATTTTGGTGTATTTAAAATGACATCTTGGGTTAATAAAAAAATTGATATTTGAAAGACGTACCCACGTACCTGTGTCCAAAATTTGGACT
This sequence comes from Fraxinus sp. D2006-0159, assembly GCA_903798375.1. Classification (NCBI taxonomy): domain Eukaryota; kingdom Viridiplantae; phylum Streptophyta; class Magnoliopsida; order Lamiales; family Oleaceae; genus Fraxinus; species Fraxinus sp. D2006-0159. Next base: position 13,784 of record CAIGRQ010169570.1, on the reverse strand, counting down.
CTTTTTAGCCATGTCCTCGTATCCTATATTTTAGAAAAGAATGGAACCGACACTTGGATACATACACGTACCCGATACTCATACCCGAGTCCGAGTATCATAGATTACAAATGAAATGAAGTCATTGAGAAGGGACATCTGAAGATTATTAGTGGGTATCACTATCACCTTTACTGAGCTTATATTGTGGATATTGTCTGTGCAAGTTTAGATCTCCATTGAATGAGGCTATAAAGGGAACTTAGACTTGTTGAAGAATAAACTTTTGTTGTGTTGACGAAAGAATCAGTTGCATGAATAATCAAACCAATTAAGCCCATGTTTGGCACACATTATTTTTTTCATTCTCATTCTTCTACTAATTTTCAATCATACATTCTTCAATAAATAATAATTTCCATCACATCAATAATTTTTCCTTCTTTTTCAACCACATATTTTCTATCAATTTACTATTTCAGAATACATTCTTCCAAAATAATGCGACTCAAACACACCTTAAGTGTTTTGTGAACTTCTGCAAAATTGTTGCATGTTTCAAAATTAGCATTTTAGCATTTACCAAATAAAAGTGATTTATTGTTGTGCCTGTATACAATACTAAAATGAATATTCATGATAAAAAATGTCTTTTTGTATTGTTATTATCATTAATAGTATTTTTAAAATTTATTTTTACGTTTATAACCATATGTAATATTGTCAAAAAAAATTCCAATACAATGTATTTACTATCGTTATTTTAAAATGACAAAAATAAAATCTATAAAACTCAAAATTTATAAAATTACAAAATAAAGGCACAAGTTTTTATGTTATTTTTTTATACATTAGATTCACAGCAATTTGGTTTCTCAATTTATTTTTGGAATAATAATGAACATAGGACAAAAAAGGAATTAATTAAATGAAGTAGGGTTAAATTGGAATTTTTTTCATAGATAATCGAAGAAGCTAAAAGCAAAATTTGAAAAGCTACCATTTTACTGCTTCTCAAATCTGCTGCTAGACGATACATATTCTTCTATAATGAGTTTTTTAAAATTTACCGAACACCAAAACAAATCCTAGTTGGACAATTAGAAGTTGCACTCTAAAATTAATCCCAAACGGGGCTTAGCTGATAAGAGCTTTAATATATCTAATTAATCTTTATTCTCTTCATGGTGGGGAGACATGTAAATTTGGTCATCAGGGCTAAGTTTATTATCCCTGGATTGCTGCCACCCTCATTTCCCTTGTGGAGTTCTGGTCTCATGCTTACTGGTTTCTCTGGTTCGTTGTTCTATGAATATTTTTCTAACTTGATGAACTGCAATACTACTTTGTGATATCTTGGATCTTGTTTAGTCAGCTTATACATGCAGTTTGTTTCTCTCTGATGAGTTATTGTTTTACTACTTTGGGTAATATAAGCTTGTGTGATTGGCAGAATTGAACGTAGTGGAGAAAAATGATTCATGTAGTTGACCCACATTTATTTATAACAAGGCTTTGTTTGCTGTTTATACTTGTCTGATCACCACATACTTTTCTAGGTTTTCGGGGCTCTTCGCATGTCTGTTAAAATGTTTTTGATGTGGAATTCATGGATGCAAATATATGGAGGTGGTGATGGAGCTGTCGAGACATCATTACTAGAGGCTAGCAATCTTTTAGTACTGAAGGTGCAGTGTTGGCCTTCTATTTCTTGCAGTATCTTGCTCTTGGGATTCTCACGTAACCTTCTTGTCCATTTTCGTTGCTCAGGAGTCATCATTTATTCATTCAAATGCGAATCTGGGGGTTCATGGGCAAGGTTTATTAAATTTATCTGGACCAGGAGACTTCATTGAAGCACAACGTCTTGTTTTGTCGTTGTTTTATAGCATAAATGTAAGTGGAATTCATATTTGACTTTATGCGACTAAAAAAGATCTTTAGTATTATATTAACCAGCGATTTCTTTTTTTAATTTTGTACATGGATGCAAGAACTTTTTATTCCCTTCTGTTTTGTTTTTTGAAATGCGTGTTTGGTTTTCAAGTTCATACAACTAAGTCAAAAAAGGAATTTTGTAATTCGTGCCCTTCTTACTGAAGTTTTGTTCTTTCTTTGTGCTCAAGGTAATTGGGGTTTTTCACGTCTTGTGTGTTTATCTCAATACTCCAGAATTTGTTTTCCTTACAATGTATTTGGCCGCGTGTAGGTAACTTATGAAAGCCAACTTTCACCTGTCAACATCCATAGGTGCTAAAATTGGCTTGTATATTCAGTTGGAACATATATCACAAAGTTCATCTAGCTGCTGCACCTTTTCCTATTCTGCTGCCTCCCCACATTCCATGGAAAACTACAATCTTTTCTGCCTTATCCAGTCTGACCAGATGATGTTAGTTGATCATCTTAGTTTATTTACCTTCATCTTTAAGCTTCTAGTATGATTAGTGTCTATCAAAAAAAATAAAAATAAAGCTTCTAGTATGATTAGTTATTTGAATTTTGGTGGCTTCAACTTTTCGTGCTTTCTGTTTGATCAATCTTGTTTGAATGACATTGCCATACTTTCTAGCTTACAGGACTCTCTGTTCTTCTTAAATCTTCTGACATTTTCATTGCATCTGTGTATCTTTAAGTATAATTCTTTCGACTAATTGTTTTTAACAGTGTTACTCAATTTGATTTTCATGGTGCAAAAATAAAAAATAAAAAAAGAAGAAGCAAGACTGCTTCTGTTCAATAGTTGTTTCCCATCATGCCCATAACCTTAGCTTGTTGCTTGACCTGACTGTTACATGAATATGGTTGTCACAAGCCATGTACGTGACGCACTTTTAGGCCTTTTGTAAATGTTTCTTAAACTATTCTAAAGGGTTATTCTTTCATGAAGATTGGACCTGGTTCTGCTCTGCGCGGTCCTTCACAAAGTGCTTTGGATGATGCTGTGTAAGTTGTGATTTTCAGTTCTATCCAATTATCTGAAAGTTCCACTCTTTCCTTCACTGATGTTTGCTTCTTTATGTTTTGTAGGTCACTAAAGCTGAACTGTGACTTACAAAATTGTCCCTTTGAACTCCTCCATCCACCTGAAGATTGCAATGTGAACTCTTCTCTGTCCTTCACCTTACAGGTGGCTGTTTGCTGATAGTAAATGTGTATTTTTCTCCTGTAGTTTTAGTTAGCTCTTAATGCTTAATATTGTCTGTAACTATTGTTATATGGGTTGTGCTCTAATCAAGGTAGGTATCATAAATTTTTTCTAATATTCAATTTCTTGTATGATCTGCAGATCTGTCGAGTTGAGGATATTCTTGTACAAGGTTCCATTGAAGGATCTGTTGTTCATTTCCACAGAGCAAGAACCATCACTGTTGAGTCTTCTGGAATGATTAGCACATCTGGAATGGGTATGACTCATTTACTCTTTTAATGATATAATCACACCTTTTTTAGTAATTTGGGCAAGGCAGACGGATCTCTCTTGACCTTGACTTGAAATCCTGGAGAATGGGCAATATTTTTTGCATTTATTTTTATGTTCTATTAATAAAACTTCCTTTCAAATATTGAATGACTATGTTAATTGGTTGAATTATATTTCCTGTTATTTTGGTACATCGTTTTTTCAGGCTGCATTGGAGGTACAGGTCAAGGAAAAATTTTAAGTAGTGGTCTTGGCAGTGGAGCTGGGCATGGCGGTATGGGTGGAATGGGGTGTTACAATGGCAGCTGCGTTGAGGGTGGCATATCATATGGAGATGCTGATTTGCCTTGTGAACTGGGTAGTGGGAGCGGAACTCATAGTTCGGCTGGTTCAACTGCCGGTGGTGGTATTTTAGGTTAGCCCAAGTCTGCCAGCTTTTGAATCATCGTTCCTATGTCATAACGTGGTAACTTTGCATTGGCTGATTTGGGAGTCATAGTTCAATAGTTATTACTGGCGGCCACGAATTAATTGAGATCAAGTTGTGTTGTCCATTTACTGTGAGGGGCATACTCGACGTTGGCCTTCTCTTTGACAAATGGAAGAGTGGAATTTGAATTGAACCATGAAAAAATAATTGTGTAACTTTGTCAGTTTATACTAGAAACGGTTGCCATAATGTGAATAGTTGGTTTCAAGACTATTAGTAGGATGGACATACTGGGACCATCATATGGATATAGCAACCAATTACAATTTTGTAGAACTAGTTTTATTTTTGTCTGTCAAATATATTTATCAGACATGAGTTCTGCTGACGTCATTCTACTTGTTTAGGTAGTGATCAATATACTTTGTTGAACAGATATTTTCTGCACATTTCAAAACAAAAAGTTTTCTAGGAAACAAGTAATTAACACGTGTAGGCGATTAAAGTGCCAGTATTATGAGATGGGCTTCATGATTTGCAATTTTCACTTTTTGGATGAGAGATTATGGCTTAACTACTGACTCAAAATGGAGGATTTTTGGCAAGATATCATAGTTTCAAGTATATATTTTTTAGCCTGAATTGGAATTGATTGGCACAATTTTGATTCGGCTGCTGTTACTATATGCTCTGTATGCGCTGCATGCTTTAGCTGGTTATCAATTTCACTTTATTAGGGAATTGCATTCAGCCATCTTATTTAGCATATTGGTGTTGTAGCTGTTATTAATTTGATCGTATTTTTTCATCCTCAACATTAAGCTTGTCTTTTGCTGCTTTCTTCAGTAACACTTGTGGAATGATAATTTATATCATCTTTGTCCCAATTTTTAGTTTCTTTATTGAATGCCTTCGTTTTCAGTGGAGGAGAAAGTGTAGGTGGGTAGATCTCTTACCTCACTTTATGCCAAATATCGTGAAAGTTTCTACTGCTGATATTTTCAAATTATCTTGTTCTGTTCACTTGCATTTGATTCTCATATTTCTGTCATTCAGAGTAACTAACCGTCTTCTTTATTCTCTCACTATATTTACTTTCCATGCAGTGATGGGTTCGCTGGAGCAGCCCTTGATGAGTTTATCAGTTGAAGGTTCAGTTAGAGCTGATGGAGACAGTTTTAAGGAAAGTTTCCAAAAGAAGAATTTGGTTATGGATGGTGTGAATATTGGACCTGGGGGTGGATCTGGTGGAACTGTCCTGCTGTTTTTGCGTACTCTGACTCTCAGTGAATCTGGCATTTTATCAAGTGTCGGGGGTCATGGAAGTCCGAGTGGTGGAGGAGGAGGTGGAGGTGGCAGGATTCATTTCCACTGGTCAGACATTCCCACTGGAGACATATATCAGCAGATAGCTAGTGTAAATGGAACCATTCATACAGGGTTAGTATTATATAGTTCTCAAACTGATATAGTTGATTACCAAATACTCAGGATGCAATACTCTATGGAAGTTGACAATATGTTTTCTAATAATGAACTGCATCTTATTATTTTCTATCATTATAGCCTTCCTATTCTTTACACCTTTCAGTTCCAGATAATTGTTTATTGCCTTGTCCTGGGTGATCAAACTTAAAAAGTTTTTTCTGATTTCTATTGTCGGCGAGAATTTTGCTGGAAAGTAAAGAGTTATTTCAAGATAACTTGGCTCCAAAGCTGATTTGTAATATGTATAATCATTTTTCGTGGTATCATTATTTGCATTTGTTCATGTGTATTAGTATTTTCTGGGAAACTTTTCAGTAAACTAGATTCTTCTTTTACCCTAGGGGTGGATTGGGTGGCATTCAGGGTTACACTGGAGAAAATGGAACAGTCAGTGGGAAAACTTGTCCCAAGGGGCTTTATGGAATATTTTGCGAGGTATTTCACAATTTATTGTGCATTGATTTGAGTTTTTTGCAATACCTTCTTTTCTCCAGTATTGTTGCTCTGATTACTCACCTGAAATCCAGGCTTCTCCTTTGTCCTAGATTTTGCTATGTTTGGGAAGACTTGTTTTCAGTTTAAAACGCATCTCGGTGTATATTTGCTTACTAACAAATTAATTTTCATTTTCCATTTGTCATTTAATAATTCTAATTGATTTTTTTAATTCAAGAAAAAGGTTTATTCAGTTTAGTAATAGAAGTTCACAGGCGATGGAGTAATAACATGTTTCACATAACTATTCTGCTTGCTTATTTACTTGTTTGTAATGTAATTTTGCAGGAATGTCCAACTGGTACTTATAAAAATGTTACAGGATCAGATAGATCCCTCTGTTTTCCATGCCCAAGCTCTGAACTTCCCAGTCGTGCTGTTTATATTTATGTTCGAGGTATTTACTTTGAAGTGGCTTATGCAGCTTATCTTTCCCCAGTTTATTGTCATTCTTTGAGATATTATTGTCTTGACTTTTGAATTTTCTTTTATATTATATGTCGCCAACTTATTAACTATTATCAAAATGTATTCTCTCAGTATGGTAGTCCCACACACTTTGATGTTAGGGTCTCACTATCCTATTTAAACATTGTCTCGTGAAATCCTTGTTTATTTCTAATTTCTGGTTGCCCCTATCAGGTGGTATTACGGAAACACCTTGTCCTTACAAATGCGCATCTGAGAGATATCACATGCCAAATTGCTATACAGCTCTTGAAGAGTTGATATACACGTTTGGAGGACCTTGGTGGTTTGGTCTTCTGCTTTTGGGTCTCCTCATCTTGCTAGCTTTGGTCCTTAGTGTTGCAAGGATGAAGTTTATTGGGGTTGATGAGTTACCAGGCCCTGCTCCTACACAACAGGGTTCCCAAATAGATCACTCGTTTCCTTTCCTGGAGTCGCTTAATGAGGTATCATGTGAGCAACTCTGCATTGTTAATTTTATCGAGTATAGTGACATGTACTCCTACCTTGCTGTTGTAGAGACAAAAAGATTAAAATGCTTACTTCTTGTCCGCAATCAGGTAATGGAAACTAACAGGGTCGAGGAGTCTCAGAGTCACATGCACAGAATGTATTTTATGGGCCCAAACACATTTAGTAAACCTTGGCTTCTTCCTCATACACCTCCTGAACAAATAAAAGAAATTGTGTAAGTTTCATTTATTTTATATTTTCTTTTGGCTCTTATATTTTCCTTTTCCCATTTGACATCCCAGAGGGATGGATTTTTGTTGTATTTGTATCTCGTCATCGATCGCACATTGTAGACTTGGGGCAAAAGTCTAAATGATATACTTAAATGGCAGATATGAGGATGCATTTAATATGTTTGTGGATGAGATCAATGCTATTGCCGCATATCATTGGTGGGAAGGATCAGTGCATAGTATTCTTTGTGTTCTTGCATATCCTCTTGCATGGTCATGGCAACAATGGAGAAGGAAAGTGAAGTTACAACGGCTTCGAGAATTCGTGAGATCAGAATATGATCATGCTTGCTTGCGTTCTTGCCGTTCACGTGCTCTGTATGAAGGACTGAAGGTAATTTTTCCAGGGACTATAATTAGTTGAAACATTTTATACACACTTTTTGTCAACTTTTTTGAAGAGGTTCACATTTGTGGCCAAAGATAATGCATTGATGTTTCTGTAATTAATAAAATTCTGATATGATTTTTCTCAAAAAAGATAAGGTCAGTACATCAGATTTTCCATGATCTTTATGACATCATTCAAGTTTTACTCTCTTCATCTCTCTTCCTTTTCTTGTTTGGAGATGGTCAGGTGGGGAATAAGGGTTGTTAGAACAAAGCAAAGCTAACAAAGCACGTAGTTGCTCACAAGTACCTTCCAGTTAAGGTGGATGGGTTAGATCGTGTCTCATTGTTTCCCTGACGTTTTGATGCTTGGGTCTCGTTAAAAAAAATATATATTTGAAGTCTTGCATCTCCACATTTATTATTATATATATTTGTTGCTTTTAAAAATCAAAATTACATTTTTGGCTTCTTAGGGTACATTTACCTCTAGTCTAACCACCATGAAAACTGCACTCCTCATTTGGCATATGCATTATAAATCCATTTCATAACACTAGAAAGTATAACGTGACTCAAACAAAATTCAAACTTTTCCATGCTCATCGTTGTTAATATACATGACTGTAGGTGGCGGCAACACCTGATTTAATGCTAGCATATATAGACTTTTTTCTTGGTGGTGATGAAAAGAGAAGTGATCTTCCTCCTCCTCTATGTCAAAGATTTCCAATGTCTCTATTGTTCGGAGGTGATGGAAGTTACATGACTCCTTTCTCACTCCACAATGACAAAATCATCACCAACCTCATGAGTCAGGTTTGTAACTTGATGCTAAGAAACAGAAGTACAAAATTTGCATGAGGAAGAAATAAGAATTTGGAAAAGCAATTCCTTTTGTGAACTTTGAATGATAAAAATTGTACTAACTTACAGTTCTACTTTCAGTCTATGACACCTACCACATGGTTTCGCTTTGTGGCTGGTTTGAATGCACAATTACGCTTGGTGCATCGTGGTTGCCTTAGGGCAAAGTTCCGCCCTGTCCTTAAATGGCTTGAGACTTTTGCAAATCCCACTTTAAGGATTTCTGGTGTGGGGGTGGATCTTGCCTGGTTTCAAGCTACAAATGGTGGTTATTTTCATTATGGACTTTTGGTATATGCTGTCGAAGAAGAAATGGACTCTGCATCTTTAGAAGGTCTCTGTGGAGCTAATGAACAGCAATTGCGGTATGGAATCTCGATGACATACACATTGATCCGGTCTTTCATGTTTAGACTATATGAATAAAAATTTATATGTATATCTGATTTTGAGAGCTTTTATCTGAGCGGGAAACAAATTTATCACTTCTCTTTTTTCTTTCCTTTCACATAATTAGATGTTCTCTGTCTTAAATGGAATCCCATGTTTTAGGTGCAACTTTACTAAGTCACATCACTTATAAAGCCAATGAGATAAGGAGGTAGGAATTAGTTGAACCAGCTTAGATAAGTGAATCAGTTTGGTGGGTGTGCATGTTTGTGACCATTCTTTGTGCATGCATTATGTTGGTCTTTTTTCTTTTGGCTTTTTAAGTGAACAAATTGTATAGAAATTATAATATTAAGAAGAAACATATGTTTCTAGGTTTCTGTGCGTAATTCTTATCTTTATTCACATCTGTTTCTTTGAAGCAGTACGGTCGATATTTTCACGAGAGGAGAGACATATCTGAGCCAAACTTGGAGAAGCACTGATGGTAACCTAAGGCACAAGGCTTACGGAAGCATTGTCGATGTTAACAATTTGAAGATGCTTGAAGAGAGAAGAGATATATTTTTTGCCCTCTCTTTTCTAATTCACAACTCTAAACCTGTTGGCCACCAGGTAATTTCTCCTCTCTCCCCTCTTCCCACAGCCAAAAAAATAAATAGAGTAGAGAAAAGCTTTGGAACATTCCTTTCTTGGTTACACATGTTGGGTAGCCACTGTAGGTAGTTTTTTAATATTTTTCTTTCCTAAACATGCTGTGCATCTCGTGCTGCAGGATCTTGTTGGTTTGGTTGTATCTATTCTGCTTCTTGGAGATTTTAGCTTAGTCTTGCTCACATTGCTGCAGCTGTATTCACTTTCCCTGACATACGTCTTGCTTGTTTTGTCAATTTTACCTCTTGGAATTTTACTTCCCTTCCCTGCTGGAATCAATGCTTTATTTAGTCATGGACCAAGGCGATCAGCGGGTCTTGCACGTGTGTATGCTTTGTGGAATGTGACGTCCTTGATAAATATTGTAAGTTAATGTATCATGTTTACTAGTTCAGATCTAAATGTTGTACTATTTTAAGTTGTGAATGGGAGACATTCATAGGATACTTTTGATGGTCATCTTATTTTACTTGTATTTTATTTTTTTTCCATTTCTTATTTGATTTTTTGTTGAATCGTGTCTTTCTTTTCAATAACCATGCGCATCCTTTTTGACTTTTCCAGGTTCTCTGATTGATTTATTTATTTGACTATTCATTTTTAACTTACAGAAGAATTGAATTTAATTCAATTTGAAACACTTGTTCTAACTGCTTGATTGGGTTGGCAATATCCCAGGGTGTTGCATTCATCTGTGGATATGTTCACTATAGTTCACAGTCGAGCAAAAAAATTCCTTACTTCCAGCCATGGAATATGTGAGGCGAATTCGAAGCTTTTAATGCTAAATTTCAGTTTTTGGCTATATATATCTTCTCATTTTCTTCTTCCGTTTCTGTGGACGCAGGGACGAAAGTGAATGGTGGCTTTTTCCTTTGGCACTGCTTTTGTGTAAATGTATCCAATTGCAGCTCATAAATTGGCATGTAGCAAATTTGGAGATTCAAGATCGTACACTGTATAGCAAGGACTTCGACTTGTTTTGGCTGTCCTGATATTTATCGAGCAAGTATAGCCCACACTAACACTTTTTTCTCGTTTCGTTTCGTTTAGTATGTTTGTTTATTCCATAGAGTAGAGCAATTGGCAGAGAAGTAGAAAGTAGTTCATAAAAAAGAAAGGGTAAAAAGTTAATAGATATTTGTTGGGTAACTCTTTGTTTTGTGCAGCTATAATAATCTTGCATTTTGTAAATATAAATTGGGATATTCCCAGCCATAGGACTTCAGCCGGCTAGAAGTGGTCATAAATTAATAATTTTGTATCTTTATTTTCTAGCATTTGATGATAATCTACTTGTTTGGTAGAGATTAAGATTAAAATTTTAATTGAAGTTAAAGTCAATAATTAATTTTAATTACATATTTTACGGTATCCACAACTTTACAATCACACGTCGTTAACTTTTATCAAAATTTACTGAAAAAACTTATTTTAATCCTCACCAAACAAGTGGTAGTGAACATGATTGGGCAGACCAATCCTCATGTACCAAATGCGTCTTTAGTGATTTTAATAAACAACATCCAGTATATGGATCGACCATGTCTTGACTATCATGCATACGAACAGTTGTCGATTACAAGTTATAAGCGATGTGCATTTTTTTCGATCTTTGTCGATGTTTCAAATAATTGTCGAGGAATTATATGCACTTGCTATATTACGTTGTAACACAAGTCGTGACACAGTAGAGCATGCACATGAGGTTCAGTGTTCACGTTAGCTCACCCTGCCAACATCACGTATACAAACAATTGCTTTTTGTGTTATGAGTGTTGACTAGTCTAAAAAAAGGAAGAAAGTTAATAAATTTTCGAAGCATACAACACGTTTAGACCCCTGTTTGAGGGTTATTATTTGGTCAAAATAATATTTTTAATACTGATTTTTAGGAGAATTGTGATTAAAAAGTAGATAAAATTTTGAGTTAAGTGCATAATATTTTATTGTGTGAATGTGTGATTAAAAATAATTATGTTAAAAAAAAGAGTTTTCAAATAATTATTGTCAACTTAATCTATGAAAATAATATAAAGTTTTTTTTAATAAAAAAATTAAACAATTATGAAATGGAAAAATTTCATAACTAAGAGGTTAAGTTTTATTCATTTTAAATTTAAGAGATGTTTAAAATTTCAAATTTCAGATTTTTTAAGGTTCAAGCCCCTATTTGGCTTGCATTACTTTCAGAAAAAAAATGAATAATTTTACCTTTTTTTTCAAATTATTGGACCCCACTATCACACGTGCTGGTCAAATATTTCGGCAGCTTTACTGTGTAACGAAAGCAATTTTTCTAGAAATGGGCAATAAATGGGAAACAAACAGGGGCTAAAATTTCAAATCTCAAATTTTTTAAAATTAATTAATTAAATATATATTTTATTAATTAAATATATTAATATCACAATTCTATATAATTGGTCACATATTATTAATTGATTACAAATAACAAATTTTACATGTTACAATTTATTTTATGATCACAATTCAAAAATTTTATAGGTCACAATTTGTTCATCGGTCACAAATAAAAAAATAAAACATCACAAATTATTTTACGGCCACAACTCAAAAATTTCATATGTCACAATTTGTTCATCCATCACAAATAAAAAATTTTATAAGTCACAAATTATTTTATGGTCACAAATCAAAATTTTTATAGGTCACAAATTATTTTACGATCACAATTCAAAAATTTTATAAGTCACAATTTGTTCATCGGTTACAAATAAAAATATTTATACGTCACAACTTATTCATCGGTCACAAATCACAAATATTATAAGTCACAACTTAATAAACAGTCATAAATTGTCAAATCATTGATCGCAAATTAAGAATTTTTTAGATCACACATTATTTCTTGGTCATAATTTATATTTTTCATTGATCATATATTATTTATCGGTCACAAATTAATAAATTTAATGGTCACAAACGACCAAATAATCTATGACCACCACTAAAACTTGTGACCAACACCTCACTGCCACCAACAACATGACAATCAAACCTTGTTGCGGGAACCACCACCACCACCTTCCAGCAACAAACTATCATCTAAAAAAACTGACATCTCCATGAACACTACTACCTATCCACAACCATCGCACCAACACCACCAACAGTAGCACAACCCCCAATGCAGCCGTACCATCACCACTGCCACCGTCTCTTCATAAGAATGTTGATTTTCGCCATTCTACAAAAAATATATAGCACTCATTCAGTCCAAACACTAGGGACTAAGCCTTTAAGTCTATCAGGTAGACCAAAGAACATAGGCTAGAAAACCTTCATGAAACTAGAGATCAACAGTAACTTCATAGGTTATTGAAAAATCTATTGGAGACGCGACCACCACAACCGTCGCCACCAATTAATCGGTCACAACAACCACCATATATGAACGTCTCCGCCGCCACAAGAAGAGAGAAGACGGTAGAAAAGAGAGAGTGAGGAGAGGAGACGGAGACCCCCATGCCGCCGCCGCCGCTATCGCCAACACAAGCGCCAAACCCACCGGAGATCGCAACTTTGACTTAGCTGGTTCATTCGCCTTAAGCTTTGTAGCTGGCTTGGATTTAGCAGTTGGCTTAGCCTTGGGATCAGGTTTAGCATTGGTAGCGACTGCCTTTGGCATGGATTTCGCTTTGGAAGGAGGTACCTTCTTCTCGTTAGTGGTTTTGCTGGCGGTGGCCTTGGGCTTGGCAATAGGAGTAGAAGATTTGGAAACAAATGAACGAGTCGTAGGAAGTTTGACTGGATCAAGTTCTCTCCTTCGACGACGACGGTGAGGAGAAGAAGAGAGACAGGCGAGAAAAAGAAGATGTCTACAACGGTGAGGAGGAGAGAGAGAGAATGAGAGGATATGATAAATGATTAAATTTTTAGGGTTCGGGTAATTATAATTTAAATAGAGATGAATTAATGTCTGATTTTTGTATAAATAAAATTTATATTTGAAATTTGAAATTAAATCTTTAAAGTTCTGGCTTTGTGTAATTTCCACTTATGAAGTTTATTTGGGAACAATACATAAGTAAGGTTTAAGTATCACATATTTCAAAATTAATGATAGATGTTTTAAATTTCAAAAATCAAGTTTATATTAAAATTTATTTATTTATGATTTAATTAATTAATTAATTATATATATTAAGGTTACAGATCTATACAATTTGGTCACAATTCAAAAAATTTATAGGTCACGGTTTGTTCATCGGTCACAAATCACAAAATTTATAAATCACACAACTTATTTTATGATCACAAAGTATCAAATCAATCGGTCACAAATTATATTTAGGTCACAATTGATCAAATTATTGGTCACAAATTAGATCACATATTGTTTATTAGTCACAAATAATCAATGACCACCACCAACCATCAACTTATGACCACCACTTCATCGTTCGCTCTAGCAACACCACTGCTATCGTCGTCGCCAGAACTACCACCATCTTCCGATAGCAATACCACCTCAAACAAATCAACACAT
>CAIGRQ010169539.1:0-13445 GCA_903798375.1 Fraxinus sp. D2006-0159 | reverse complement strand
AATACAACTCAATTTATAACAATTGAAACTTACTCTTTGACTTTTACAACATATTAAATCTAGTCAATTTTGTTCACGGACTTGCCAATTATGTCAAAAACCTAACACAAATATTTGAAAGTTGATCAACACAAATTTAATTCTTATTCTTATGCAAATTTAATATGCCCTGAAAAACCTATCCAAGTCCGTGTTTTCAACTTCATGTCCTTTAGCAAACCAGTAACATCATACTTGGATTAAACCAAAGACGAACGAACGCTACTTTTAAGCTAATCAGTTTTATATTTGAATACCAAGGCATATCCAGCAAATATTCCTCATTAGCATTGTAATAAATGAAACTTCAAAAATGAGACATATAATCACATTGTTAAAGAACTTTTGCATACCGACTTTCAAAAAAGAAAATGCAGATTGTAGATGATTATACGGATGAAACAGATGAGGGAAAGAAGCCTGTTACCACTCAAGCTTTGCCATTTCATAAACTTTTGAGTCAGGCGGATGCGATAGATTGGACACTGATGGCTCTTGGTACCTTGGGTTCCATTGTCCACGGCATTGCCCAACCTGTTGGGTATATGCTGCTGGGTAAAGCCCTTAATGCTTATGGTAACAACACCAACAATACTGATGATATGGTTGAAGCTCTTAACAAGGTATATTATATGAAACTGAACACGAAGAGTTCATGTGCAATTTTATACGTATCGTCAAATAGTAACTAAAATGTTAAATCTTTTTGCTTCATCAGGTTGTGCCCTATGTGTGGTATATGGCTATTGCCACATTTCCTGCAGGAATACTAGGTAACACTAGAATAAATAAGATTATACCTTTTCTCTTTCTTAATATTGTCAACTACTATATATTCAATCGTCCCTACTAAATATGATAGTGTCAACTGTCAACTAAAGACAGTTAGCTATTTTGCAATAACTATTCCAAACTCGATGGATCCAACAATCAGAAAAAAGTTCTCACTATAAATATGGCGTCGTAGGAATATAGATGATGCAGCGAAATTTCAGTTCTAAATACATCACTCTCTTCAAATGCAGAGATAGGATGCTGGATGTATGCAAGCGAAAGACAAGTATCACGTTTAAGATTGGAATTTCTAAAATCTGTCCTCAGCCAGGAGATTGGGGCATTTGATACAGATTTAACGAGCGGGAAAATAATCGGTGGAATTAGCACCCACATGTCTATCATACAGGACGCAATTGGAGAAAAGGTAACAAGCTCATACTCCACTTTCATCAAAATCGTATTCATCGGATTGTATGTCTAATTACGTATCATATAGGTCACAATTATGTGCAACAACTAGTTAGAAAGTTTACAGAACCTTTAGAGTAACACTTACACATAGCATAGAGGAATAAAAATATGGATGCTCACTTATATTTAGTGGCAGAAGAATCACGATATTCAGGACTCGCGCAAGACTCGGTACGAAATTAATGGTATTATTAATCTCTCGTGTTATGTGTGGATCCTGGAATACTAAGAAGTATATTGCAATTGCAAATTAAATTAACCTCAACGAAATTCAAACCCAACAAACTTCACTTTGACCCTCTAATACATTCGACCTTTGGCGGCTTCTATGAGGAAGGCGGCTTCTATGAGGAAGGCGGTGACAGGTCGATGTACAACCGAAAATTTTGAGCAACTTGATTCCAAGATAGAACAGATATCTGGTTCCTATGCAAGCAACACCTCTATCACAAAGGAACCGATCAACAAATGTCCGTCTTTATTACCAAACTTTGAAGCCAAAATATTTGCAGATTAAAGCAAAAATATTTTAAGAAGACATTGATCTGTGATATCATGTAAAAGTGATTACTACACTTCACAAAACCATTTCTAGCCGTAAGGATGTAAATGATTTTTTGATAGATAAAAATAATATAAAATTTTACAAATCCAAATTCCTTTGTATCTAAACATTACTGATTGAAAGAGGTCAACTGTATATACATAAACATTTTTTCGTACACAATTAAGTAATCCTATTATGGTATATCCTTCCTGATAACATCATACTCAACTCCTGCATCCGTTTCCCATCTACAAAGTTGATTTTTAACAGATTTTTGAAATGCAACTTGGAAAAAGTTCCAGATAGATTCGATATGGTCAAACAGCTTCCACATCATATGCAAGCTCACCCCAATTAAACATGCAAGAAGGTTTTTTTTTTTTTTTAAAAGGGGGGGGGGGGGGGGGGGCCAAATTTTTTGGGGGTGATGGAGAGAGAGAGGGGTTATCCAATTTCTACTCACAATGTTTCTGGCTGACAGTTGGGACATTTTATGGCATGCTTCGCAACTTTTTTGGGGGGAGTCTTGATTGCCTTCATATCTAGCTGGGAAGTGTCACTTCTAGCAATATTCGTTGTCCCAATGATTCTTCTAATTGGAGCCACGTATACAAAGAAAATGAATGCTATTTCAGCAACAAGGATGTCGTGCCTGTCAGAAGCCACGGCAATGGTAGAACAGGTAAAGATTTAGTACCATTATTTGTAACTTATCGTCCTGTTAACATGTAGGCGGATTTTTCCACAGAAATTGAAAGTCAGTTTTCTTAACAATTCTCTCCTTTGCTATGTGACAGACGATTTCCCATATCAAAACTGTTTTTGCATTTGTTGGAGAAAATTTAGCAATTAAATCCTTCACGGAAAGCATAGAAAGACAACTGGGTATAAGCAAGAGTGAAGCGCTTATAAAGGGAATTGGGACAGGAATGTTTCAAGCTGTGACCTTCTGTTCATGGTCTCTTATTGTATGGGTCGGAGCTGCTGTTGTATCAGCCAAGCGATCAAAGGGAGGAGACGTCATTGCAGCAGTTATGAGTATTCTCTTTGGAGCTATGTAAGAAGCGAAGTCCACTGGTACACAAATATTTTGCTCACTCTGTCAAGCATTACACGTGTTTTCCATTTTTGTTTCCAGATCGCTCACTTATGCTGCACCAGACATGCAAATCTTCAATCAAGCAAAAGCTGCAGGAAAGGAAGTTTTTCAGGTGATCAAAAGAAAGCCCATGATATATTCCAACTCTCAAGGGAAGACGGTGGACCAAATCAATGGAAGCATTGAGATACATGATGTGCACTTCTCTTACCCGTCTCGAAAGGAAATTATGATCCTTCAAGGGTTTTCACTGTCAATCCCAGCTGGAAAGGTGGTAGCATTTGTAGGAAGTAGTGGTTGTGGCAAGAGCACCATCATCTCACTGATAACAAGATTTTATGATCCCATGAAAGGTACCTAAGCTATCTACTAAGAAGTCTACTTGAACAATCCATTTATTCTAATTTACACGGACACTCTGAGATAAGCAGCACTTTACTCCCATATGTCAGAATGCTACCTATTACCTAAGAGCATTAGACAATCGTGTATCAACTACAACTGCATTCATTTTAAGGAAAATCATAAGCTTAACTGAGCGTATAACGCCTCAGGTGAAATTCTCATTGACAACCACAACATCAAGGACCTTGATTTAAAGACACTAAGGAGAAACGTAGGACTAGTCTCACAGGAGCCGTCCCTATTTGCTGGCAACATCAAAGACAACATCAAGGCAGGAAAAATGGATGCAGATGATGATGAGATCCAGAAAGCAGCTCAAATGGCAAATGCACACTCTTTTATATCCCAATTTCCTGATCATTATTCAACTGAGGTTAGTTAAGTTGCAATTCAAAATTTATAAATGCCACACTAAAAATTATGAAAACTCCACCAGTGTGAGCAAATGTCAGACTGAAAAAATATACGTTGACTTGTTTTAAGAAGAAAAATGAAAAATGAAAGACTATAACAAGCTGACTATTAAATGAGTATAAAAACCAAAAAAAAATAAAAAATCACGTTATAGTGCAATCTGAAGACCCTTGAGGTGCATCTAGTTTATATAGCTGCCTGAAGTCACTGGCCAAAGAAAGGCAAACAGAAACATCAGTGAATATGAGAAGGTGAGAGGAAAGGATGAGCCATCAATAACATTACGCACTAATAACAAAAATGAAAATGCAGGGCTGATATAGAGAAGGTGAAAAAAATTAAATGAAGATCAGGTTCTATTGACAGTCTGCATAACAAATTCAATGGCTTATGGCTACTCTTTCATTGCTGTTTATTCTGTAGATAAAATCTGGTTAAAGGATTGTAAACGTTGCAACATATTTCACACTTGCTGTGTGTATGCTGTTCCCTTCTGTTGATATCAGTGACCATAGTCTGCATCTTCAGTATAACATTAGACAGATATAAGCATGTACAGCATATACCTTATATTGGCAAACTTATTATATGCTGATTCTCACACTAGGTAGGAGAAAGGGGCGTCCAATTATCAGGTGGACAGAAACAGAGAATTGCAATAGCAAGAGCCATCTTAAAGAATTCTCCGATTCTTTTGCTCGACGAGGCCACCAGTGCACTTGATACAGAATCAGAAAAACTAGTTCAAGCTGCCCTTGAGACGGCAATGCAAGGGAGGACAGTCATCTTGATTGCCCACAGATTATCAACCATTGTCAATGCAGATATAATTGCAGTTGTAGAGAACGGAAAAGTAGCAGAGACAGGAACGCATCAGGACTTACTAAACACCAATGAATTTTATCACAGTTTGTTTACCATGCAAAACATCGATACAAGGTTATAAAATTATTAATGACCTGCGCTAATGATAAACTAAAACATGTTCTGAATATTTCAACGTAACATATTACAGAGCAGAGGATTCAACTGAAGGAACAGCGAGTACTCAGAAACAGATTTCATCTCAACATTTTGACCAGCCTGATACACTTACAGAAAGCTACACAAGTTTCACACTATCTCCCAAGAAAGAGGAATCACAGGAAGAAACGGACAAGTTTATATTCTTCAGAATCTGGTCTGGATTAAAGAAAAGGGAGATCGTAAAGATTTCCATTGGCTCTTTTGCAGCTGCTTTTGCTGGCATCTCTAAGCCCGTTTTTGGATACTTCATCATCACAATAGGAGTAGCATATTTCAAAGATCATCCAAAGCATCGAGTTGGAAAGTATTCAATAATGTTTTCTACAATAGGATTTCTCTCATTGTTTGCCCACACTCTGCAGCATTACTTCTTTGGTGTGATTGGGGAGAAGGCCATGAAAAACCTGAGACAAAATTTATATACAGGTATCCTATCCATACAAATTACTGTCTATCTACTTTATCAATCTAAGAACTTCTGAACCAATGCATTCACATAACTCCTGTTGGAATTTTGCAGCTATATTACGCAATGAATTGGCATGGTTTGAGAAGGCCGAGAACAGCGTAGGATCAATTACATCAAAAGTTATCAATGAAACATCAACAGTCAAGACCATCATTGCAGACCGTATGTCTGTTATTGTCCAATGCATCTCCTCCATAGTGATTGCTACAGCAGTCAGCATGAAAGTTAACTGGAGAATGGGTCTGGTAGCTTGGGCAGTGATGCCGTGCCACTTCATTGGAGGGATAATTCAAGCCAGATCAGCCAAAGGATTTTCAAGTGGCAGTACTGCAGCTCACTCGGAACTTGTTGCCCTTGCTTCTGAATCAGCAACCAACATAAAAACTGTGGCATCTTTTTGCCAGGAAGAGCATGTCATGCAAAAGGCCAGAGCTACTCTCAAGAAACCAACGAGGAAAAGCAGGGTAGAAAGCATTAAGTATGGAATCATTCAAGGTGTATCCCTTTGCTTATGGAATATTGCTCATGCGGTTGCATTGTGGTATACAACAGTTCTGGTTCGCAACCACCAGGCAAGCTTCGAGAATAGCATAAGATCATACCAGATATTCTCTCTCACAGTACCATCAATCACAGAACTATGGATGTTGATACCCACTGTTTTCTCTGCCATCAGTGTATTAACACCTGTGTTCCAAACCATTGACCGACAGACTGAAATTGAACCAGACTCGCCAAAGGATTCACCATGCGAAAGCCTTAAAGGGGAAATTGAATTTCGAAATGTCAAGTTCTGCTATCCCTCGAGACCAGAAATAACCATACTTGACAGCTTCAGTTTAAAAATCGAAGCTGGATCAAAGGTTGCTCTTGTTGGGCCAAGTGGAGCCGGAAAGTCCTCCGTTTTAGCACTCATTCTCAGATTCTATGATGCCAACGAAGGACGAGTCCTGATTGATGGGAAAAATATAAAGCAATACAACCTAAGAAATATAAGGGCACGGATAGGATTGGTGCAACAGGAACCACTTCTCTTTAGTTGCTCAATAAGAGACAATATTTGCTATGGGTGTGAAGGAGCCTCTGAAGCTGAAATCATACAGGTGTCAAGAGACGCAAACATACATGAAGTAGTAAGCAATTTACCCAGCGGATATGACACTACGGTAGGGGAAAAGGGATGTCAACTTTCCGGTGGACAAAAGCAACGAATAGCCATTGCAAGGGCCTTACTGAAAAGGCCGGCAATAATGCTCCTCGATGAAGCAACAAGCGCTCTTGATGCAGAGTCTGAAAGATCCGTGATTAATGCTCTGGAATCACTAAAACTGAGCACAACATATGTCACAGTTGCACATAGACTTTCCACAGTAATCAACTCAGATGCCATAATTGTTATGGATAAGGGTAAGGTTGTGGAAATGGGTAGTCATTCAACCCTAATAGCAGCAACTGAGGGAGTTTATTCGAAACTCACCAGGCTTCAGAGTGTCGGGAGAAATT
Organism: Fraxinus sp. D2006-0159; assembly: GCA_903798375.1. Taxonomy (NCBI): domain Eukaryota; kingdom Viridiplantae; phylum Streptophyta; class Magnoliopsida; order Lamiales; family Oleaceae; genus Fraxinus; species Fraxinus sp. D2006-0159. The sequence continues at coordinate 6,695 of CAIGRQ010169539.1, read as the reverse complement.
GACATATCTACTACATCTACGAAAATTGAATGATAGTCACTGTAAGTCTTAATGTATTTCTCAAGCTTGAAGCCATCCTGTCAGAAAAGGTTTAATAATTCCATGTATGCTTCACGATTAGACTAATAAAAGTACAAAGACTGGTATTATATCCAACACCAGCACAGCGGTTCGTATTTCAGATAAATATCGAGATGAATGATTAGTAAGGTATTTAGCTTCTCCATTGTCCCCACACTGCATGCCGATACTGCAACTTCTTCAGTGTATTATGCCCCCGTTCATTACCTAACAGATTTTTCCAGAACTCTTTATTTTCTAGAAACAGAGCTTTTGAAAATAAAAATTGCCAATACCATACCTTAGATCGAATTTTGAGTGACCTCGAAATGGGCTAAACAAACAAAAAAATAATTTGAAATTTACAATATCAAATTCTTCTAATCATATGTTCTTCACATTTACGAGTACGTGTCAACTTAGATTGAAAAATGTCATCAAATATATCAATGATTGGACCCTTTTTTATAATAGTATTGTTCAAAAGTTACCACATAGCATGAATTTTCTTGTCCTACCATCAAAATGAAGACAAAAATCATTCATTCTGATGCAAAATATAGATTTTGTCAAAATTTCTGAGGCATAAAAATTTGTATATCTTTTCCAACAACTAAAACACGAACAAAATTCTTCCTTTTAACATATAGTTGTTTAACTCTTCTACAAATCAAAATAGATGGAATACTCAAATGATTACATATTCTGCTTATAGGAATCAGAATTGTAAATCCAGTGACAGGCTAAACTAGAGATTCTCCAGAGCCAAAATATTATCTAAGCATACCATGAATAGTTCGGTGCATTAGCCATAAATCACTAGGCACTCAATCTTAGAACATAGCTAGAAAAACTCATAAGAACATTACTTTAACTCGACAATAAGCAAACCTTATGATATATACATGATACATTTTTACATGTAATAAAATTTTCCAGTACAATCGTATCAAAAAATGTTTATGGAAAAATAAATACACATCAAATACTGAAAAGGAAGGCGCACGCAGACGGAGAGAGATGCATATACATACAAATGAGAGTGGTTTAGAGGGAGCACGAGCGATTTTACGTATGAATTTGAGGTTTCTGGCGTAATCTTCATTGGCAAATTGATCGTTAGCATGATTAGGAAATTGAAATCGAAAATCAGATGGAAAAAGAACAGCATAAAATAGGATTGGAGTGTCAACAAGGAGAAAAATAGTAAGAAATGGTGAATATATATGGGACGTAACGGTTCTATACCTAAGGGACAGCTTGGCAGAGTTCACTTGTATGCCCGTTGCTAAATCGGACTTCAGTTGACATTGGTTTGCACGATTTCTTCTTAATCTTGAGAGAGGCACAATGTGACACTTTTTTATAAGCATTTTGGGCACCAAATTGGATTTAAGAGTGGGTTTTACCAAAATATTTGCCCATTAAAAATGAAGAGCATTTTGCTTTGTCGTGATGATTTGACTTGTGTCTAAGTCTAAGTTTTTTTGAACGAGGGAAATGTAAAAGATTTCGAAATAAAATATAAGAAAGAACGAGAGAGCCCTTGTCTTGAAATGTACTTGATACTTAAATACTGCCCAAAGTAGTGTGTTACCTATTGCTTCGAAGCCATTTTTTTTTAAGTGCGTGTGTGTGTGAGAGAGAGTAATTTAGAACATTAATTTAACATTTTTCTCCCAACAAAAAAAAAAAAAAAACATTTAGTTATATATTTACATGTTGTGTCAGTCCTCTATTCCACTGAATGCTGCTTTAGAAATACATAACAAAGAAATTCCCAAGAACCATCTATATCAACTTGCCCGAAGTTCACTTATCTAGGAAGTAGAATGTAATTCCAGAAAAAAAGGTAACTTTCAAAGTTACTTTTTAGCATAGCTGATTGTGCTTCTAATCTTTTTCTTTGATGGAAGTACGAGCTGCGCTCTTGGAAACTAGCTGATCTCTCATATCTTTGTAAGCCTTGAGTTCCTTGAATGCATCAGTTGTATCTCGAGGCTTGAAAAATTCAGAAGCAGTTCCAACTTCTCTCTCGACTTCATTCTTAGAGGATTGACTGATATAAGAACTAGTTGGGCGCAGAGGAGGAGCTGTTTGTAGCATGTGAACAAGGACACCAACAGCTGCATCTTGAGATCTTTTGGCAGTAGAGGATGCTTGGGACGAATCTTCAGACTTATTTTTCCCATCAAGATTCTGGCTGTAGAACAAAAGCACCAGAAAAAATAGTAACATAAAAGTAAGACGCGTATCAATATATATATGCTAATTTTGTATCTAACAACTGTACCATTGGTACCGAACCTATAGCCGGTAGCAAGTTGATTTCCAATAGTTGGTCCCAAACCTTTCATTATTATTACATACTCGATCACAAATGGAGCAAGTGGTCCAAATCTTCGACAATTGATACATGGCCCACTTAAAAACATGTCTCACTTCAAATTTTTGAGACAGTAGCCCACGTTAAAAAGAAAATAGCGCTTCATAATGTTAGTCGTTTGATGGCCACATGACAATTTAATAGAAATTTGGATTGTTTCCATCATTTGGGACTCGTCTTGCAACCGCATAAAAGGTTGAGGACCAACTTGCTACTTGGATGACAGGTTGAAAACCAACAACAAAATTTTATATGGAAATTGGGAATACAAAATAGAAATGCAACAGAATGGCCAGCCAAAACGACATCTCATCTTTTCGACAAAAAAATCAAAGAACTGAGACCAACTCAGAGTGTTATTCGCTACTTGATAAAACAAGAGGTAGGATGCAATTTTAGATCGAGTTTTACTGTGTTGCGATGGATTAACGAGATTTGATTGATACAATTAATCCCATATTACTTCCACTCTACAATCAATTCCCAACTGCATAGGCATTCTATGCAGAAAAGTGGCTTTAGATTGTTAAAGTAGAAGCACACATCATATTTGACGCCACTTACATTTCTTGAGATTAGTCAATAACTGGCAATTGAATTGAAAAAATTAAATCAAATTTAGAATTGCAGATATGGCAACAGAAACAGAAGTATAAAATGGAAGTAAATGTGAGAAAACAATAAACTTATCAAATCATTAAATCAAGAAACAGATGGCAAAAATCATAGCCCCAACCTATGGAAGTTCTTTGAAAAGTGAATAATCAAAAGCAAGTAGAACACGATGAAAACAAAATCCATAAATCATAAAACCCCAATATTCAATACCGCAACTATTCCAATTTCAAAAGTTTTAAGATTTAATTAATATTGTTCGCTGTATTATCAAGTCTCATTTGATAGGCTGATTCAAGGTAACATTCATTGGGATTTCACAAGAAGGCTTGAGAAACTCCACGGCATCAAAAAAAAAAAAAANCCAATTTCAAAAGTTTTAAGATTTAATTAATATTGTTCGCTGTATTATCAAGTCTCATTTGATAGGCTGATTCAAGGTAACATTCATTGGGATTTCACAAGAAGGCTTGAGAAACTCCACGGCATCAAAAAAAAAAAAAAGAAGAAGAAAGAAAGAAAGAAAAAGGCAGAGGAAAATTAACACAGATTCTATTGATTTTATACAATACGGAAAATCTCAAAGCCCTAGCCTATATTAACATTGTGAACAATTCTTGTTTTGATGAACTGAAAGTAGTTATATACGATGTACCTGAGTTGAACAAGATATTTTTCTATTTCAGCATCAATCAAGGTATAACTGGTATTAATTTGCTCCATAAAATCTTCAAAGGAGGTAGCCAATTTTGGGGATGGGGGAGGCGGTGGGGGAATACTTTATTTTTATGGGTATACTGCAAAGTCATTCTGCGAGAAACTTAATAGTACCAAACAAGTGTGCTACGTGTACATCATATGCATGATTACCTGGTTTGGAAATCAGGAGGGTCGACGTCATCAACAATAAATGGATAGGTGAAATCCCCATCGCCAAAATCATCCTGGAAAGACAATCTGCTGGAGCTTCTCGAGAATCCAACACGTGGAGAACTATTTGAAGATAAAGGACCTGAAAACCGTCCAGAATCGTCTTTGGTATCTCTTGACACCTAGGATATAAGTACAAAATGTGAACAACCTAGCACATTTAATGAGCATACAGCTAGTCAAAAATAACAAGAGAAATTAAAAGAATTCAATCTCAAAAAGAGCCTACCCTTGGACCGAGGTTTGTTAGCCCAGGATTTGGCTCTCCAGTCCTCAGTGAATCCGATTTCCTTATTGATCTAATTCCAGTTAAGGACTCCTGGGACGAAGGATCATTTTTTGTGCTCCTAGGAGATAGAGGTGGAAGAGAATGCCTGTTTGGATCTGACAGATTAGGAGAAAGATATCTTGGACTTCTTCCCATCATCGGATGTGGAATACTCATGGGAGAAGTTTCTGAACGCATACGACTATGCATGGGATTCCCGCTAGAGAAGTATGTAGGGGGAGACGGGGAAGGAGAAGGCGAGAAAGGAGGAGAAAGTAAATCATCAATTGCTGCTTTCTGATAAGCTGGTGATCTTTGGTTTTGAATCCTATGGCTGTATAAGTCAGTAGGCGAAGACGAGAACTCGTATGGTGACCGGTATAGAGGAGGAGATCCACTAGACAGTTGATTTTTTTGTGAAGAAGAGTCCCCATGGATCCCACTTGTCCAGCTGTGCCGACGTTGAAACGCAGATGAAGAAGTCGGTTCACTCCCTCTTATGGGGAAGGACGTAGCACGGACACCCTTCTCAGATGAAGTGGGGAATGGTCTGATAGGCTCGGTAAGTGGGCTGCCAACATAATCTGTAATGATCTCTGAGGGAAAAGATACAAAAGCATCCAGGTTGAAATCAGACAGATCTTTACGATAAGTCAAGGATACAGAAACGGCACCCTGTTGGGTGTCAATTGGAATGAAATTATGTCTCTTCATCAACTCGTCCTCCACCCTTGAAAATGGAATAGCATATGTACAGACCTTGTAATTGATATCAAAATCACAATTCTGACTTGAACCTCGTTTACGAAAAGCCTTATATGCCGGAAGGAGTCTCAACATTGAATAAATGGAGCGTAAGAGTAATATTGATTTCTTGTATGTCTTCTTGTAAAAGGCTTCGCTGATTGGATGAGCTACTGACCTTCGATGCTCGTGCTGAATAACCCACCTCTCTATAACTGTGTCTGTTACCATCTCCGACCCTAAAGTAGTAATTGAACTATGCTCAAATGAAGACTTTAGTGATTCTTGAACGAGTATAATATCAATAACCATGGGTTCCATAAAACTTCGATTCCAGAAACTCAAGTTATCCATGGCTGACGGACGATCTCCTAATACCAAATTGAACCATTTATCACTTTTTTTTACTTCCCCATAGCGACTAGATGGCCGAATGGCAGGAACCCTCGAATCCAATATCATGTGCAAGCTTTTCAAGAAAAACTGATTAAGTATTTGCTCCAACCTCCCATTTTCCCCTCGAGGATAACTGTGCAAATCCATTTATTTAAGTAAAAGCAAACTTTACATCAATTTTCCAATTTGAACTATATAATGAATCTGGGCATCCAACTCTTTTCCACAATTGGGAATCTTACCCAAATCTTGATTTTCAAAGCAAAACAATTCCGGGTTTGCCCCCAATCTTTTTTCTATTTCATCTACAGTTTTACTCGGTACGAAACTGGTAATCTACCTAACAAAAGCTCCTTAAAAAACCCATGTGTGTATACCTGAAAATACACCCATAAAAATACAATTAAAGCAAGAAAAATACCTTAACGAGATCATAATTAGTCATGCAATTAAAACGCACAAAATATGAACATATGCTATATTTATGATTTCATGCAACACAAAATACTATAATATATGCGATATATTCAAGAAATATGCACGTTAAATTTTACCAGACAGAAAAAAACGAGAAAATAATTAAATATGAAAATACAGATCGAATATCCTTGCATTTGAAATCATTGAGAAGAACCCGTGATTAATTTCATATCCCACTAGCCGATTGAACAGAAATACCATCAAACAAGAAAAAATGACAAGATTCATTAAATTTACAGCGTTTTATTATAATAGACTGAAAATAATTGATTATAAGCAAAAGAACTTACTTGGAAGAGTAGATTTTCTCGAAGAAAAAAAGGGAGGCTTGAGATCAGAAGGGATGAGGATTTAGATAGTTTTAGAGAGAGATTGCGTAAATGCAGATTGCAGAGAAAGACAAAGGCTCATTCTTATAGTTTATAGTGTAGAGATAATTAAGATTAATTATTAAGGTTTTTACAATTGGTAAAATTAAATGTTTCTAAATCTGGGTTTAGGTATACAAATTGAGCCTGCAAAAAGATAAATTTGTTAGGTTTATTCTATTCATTAATCATTGATATGTTCCATTTCTATTTTTATTCCTTTGTGGATGTAGCCATTATTGCCTGCTTGTAGTCCCTTTTTTAGCTATCTCCATCAGAATTTTTAGTAGAGAGGCTCAACGGGTGTCTATGGGACGGATCTATCGTCTCGTTGAGTTTTTTGTCATCTTACCTCATCTCTATATTTGATTAAAATGGGCAAATTTCTCAGTGGTAAAGGGGAGGGCGGTTAGGACTCAACGAGGTAGTATGCAGAGTTCGATTCCCC